>JADFUC010001563.1:0-93991 GCA_019722365.1 Lithospermum erythrorhizon | reverse complement strand
ATCAGTATTGCTTCTGCGTTCTGATTTACGTATTGCTTTCATATCTTCCCAGGATCCTCGAGATCCTCTTCCAAATATAAACCTGATCACGAAGTGAAAGATCACGTAAATGCTTGAATAGTTACTAAATGCATCGAGGACGGTTGGTGTGACAAGCGAAACACTTGACAACTATTTTAACATTAACAATGGGTTTGTTACATAAGTTCAATTTACACTAATGTGATTCCAAGGTTAAGAATATTGTGAGTATGACGAATTTTAGCCCATTTACTTACTTTTTTATATGAGTGGTTAAAGTTGTACGAAGGCTTTGTATTGAGACTCAAAAGTGCTTTTATTTCCATGGAGCTACTTGACATATAATGTGTTAGTTTCTTATGAGTTACATCACTTTATAAAAGCATAAGAAGGCTAGGAAGGGCGAGGCATTGTCTATTAAAGCTGGATATGATGAAGGCGTATGATAGGATCGAATGGAGTTTCTTAGAGCCATGATGGTGCGGTGAATTTTAATCATAATATTTACAGAGGACCTCGTGGGTTTTCTTCAGTTAAGTCTAATATTTGAGGAGGACCTCGAGGTGCAATCAGCGGCATTTTGGGGATGATATGAAAAGTACCGGGGACTCCACGACCTCTCAGGCACCTCGAAGAAGGGGTTCTCCTCCGTAATCACAAGAGTGAAGGCGAGGTCGGGGTTCGAAGCCGGGTTACATTCAAGGCACGGAAAGAATTTTGTGTGGTATTCTGGCCCGTCTATGCATGCGGTGTTTGCTTTGTTGCTATCACGTAACTTGCTTGAATCGATTATCCTATTGAGCTATTGTGGTAGGGATCCTCCAAATGAAAAGAAATCAATACATTGGGCTGCTTGGTCAAAGCTACACACTACAAAAGCTAATGGAGGCTCGGCCGAGGGACCTTAGGATTTGAACAAACATGGCTGCTCAGCAAGCGAGGTTTGGCGCGTCATTGCAGTCCGTGCGTTCAAGCGGCGAGAGTCTGAGGCCGTGCTTTCCCCGTGGAACTTTTGGAATGCAGTGGGTAAAACCGGTTATGCACAGAAGCGTTTATTACAAGTTAGAGCAAAATGGTTGATTGGCATACGAGGATGGGAGATCATTCAAACTTGGCATCACGGATTAGTGCATATACGTAGTCGAATAAAATACTGGCGACGTGAGCACAACCCACAGGCATACAATCTCAAATTCTTGGAATTTGAATGTTAGGACATAGAGTTTCCATAGCGTTAAAAGCTCACTTTCTACCACTTAGATGTACAAGAAGATCCTACAAATGTTCTGACATAGCGGAACCGAGATATACCTCTTTGGAAACATCGTACTAAAGGAACATTCCGCAGTTAATATGGCATATCGTACATTCAAAGATTCATCTTAGAATTCAAACATCAAGTCAAAGGGAGCAAATACATAGAATTTTCAATCGACTTTGGCATATAAACGTACCGAGGCAAAATTAAATAGTTTCTATGAACTTGCTCAGCAACGTCTCATGTTAAAGAAAACCTTATCGAGAAGAAAAGTCAAAGTAGATTCGTTATTTTAAACTATTTTTGGAAAGAATCGAGCTTCATGCATGTGTTTAATAAATGTTGTTTCACTAAATAAGTAATGCGAAACCTTACCATTTGGAGGAAGTTTTTTAGACCATTGGATTTCAGGGCTTGCTGAGTATAGGGTATTCGTTACCTCGAGCCAATGAAAAGTGGATAATTGGAATGTGGCGATTTGTGGTTTCCAGCGAATCGACCGGAGTTAACGGTGAGCAGTCCAAAATCAGGAAATAACAAAATTCTCAAGAGACTTTTTGCGTTCTCTGGCACGCGAGATTATGAACAACTAAGGGTTAACTTTGTAGAGGAGGTTTATTTGTAGTCCCTGCTTGCTCTGTCTTATTTGTGAGGGGTTTGGGGGTGAATTGGCTGGGCCGGCCAGCTGGTTTAGGAGTGGGTTTGGGTTATAGAAGTTGTTTAGGGTCAGCACTTACTTGGTTGGATACATTATGACCCTTAGAGTTGGATTTAGGGATATTTTCCCCTACAGTTTTTTCTTTTCACGTTTAGTTTTAGATTATATTGTAATTTCTATTTTCGTAAATAAAATTTAAGCTTGATTACCAAAAAAAAATAGTATTGATTAGTAATTAGTAAATAGTATATTATCATACTTGATACTTATATTAGTTTTTCTCACATATGAAATATAATTCATCGATGTTATGGTCTAAAAATACGTACGTGAATGTATATTGGAGTATATAATCCCTTTATTGATGAATATTCGAAGTATAAATCGGTGCCATAAATCTTGTGACCTTTTATATTAAAGTTGTTATTTTATGTCAAAATTTAAGTTTCCGTATCGTGTAATATTAATCACATATATCTTATTGAGGTTTAACTTTTGTGCAAAATTATTTACTTACGAATATAGTTTTCAAAATTGGTATGTCATGCTGAGGCATTTATTAATTTTATTATAATTCATTCGGAATATTCACATTCAAACAAGGACATCAATGTGTGGCACTTTTTGGAATGTTACTAACGTAAATTTAAAATTAAGAATTTAATTAAAAACAAAGTTTGATATTATTCAGTTTTGTGTAAATATTATTGAGTCGATCATCAATTAAAATATGTTAAAATGAATACATAAAATAAAATTGAATAGTAGAACTATGAATAATTTATACTACTAATCAATTGAGAAGTGATGCTTTCTAATAATAAATAAAATAACATAAGGTGCATTTTTTATTAAAAGAAAAGTAATATTTTTTAAAATAAATAAAATTACAAAATGTATATTTTTTATTGAACCTTGAAAATGAATAATGTAGTATAGTAACAAAATTTTTAAATTTATTGTAAAATTATACTATTAAAAATTATAGAGATCATATAACTATGAACAAAATAAATTATAATATAAATCAAAAGTATAATTTATAAATTTACGTAAATAGTTAATTACATTATTTATTATTGCAGTTTAAATATTTGAAGTATAAATATTTACGTGCAATATAATTACATTATTTTAGTAGTTTATCCAAAAGGCCGAAGTTATTTCGTTTCTATGTGTTCATAGGATAAGATTGTTTTGTTTATATAGTAGTGGTTATTATCACTTATTTCAACCTCATGTCCTCCATAAAATATATTTGCTTTTCAATGATACCCAGAAACAACCATATGAATTTAGACGTTTCTCGTCATGATTCAGTCAAAGGCTTTTCAATAACTTTTAAGAGAAAACCATAATTTTCAAAGGGGTTATGTTAGGTAATCAACATGTTTATAAGATGTTTAAGTCGATATCCTATATTTTTAAATTATTGGGTCGATTCATCTTTCTAAAAAGTTCAGGTCGATCGCTCGTTGTAATAGATTACACCGTTAAGTAGGTCACGTGAGGAACACTTGACTTTTCAGTAAGGGCATTTTGTGCTACTTAATCAAGCGGATGATCGTGGGCTTTTCGAAAAATAGTGATCAGCTGAATAATTTGAAATATAGGTGATCACATTGGAAAGCAGTTAGTCATGGGTGATGGGAGGCTGATAACGTTAGATAAATATAGCGGAGTTAATTTAGTCATGATAAATGTTATTAATGATCAATACTTCTCTTATAACATTTGACACCTAATTTCTCCGCTTCAATTACAATCATCTAAAATTCTTGCTTAGAATTAGTAATCATAATTCGTCTCCGTCTTCCCCGATTCAAAACCCATCTCCGATGTATTAAACTCCACAAAATAAGAGCAATAATTACCTTGAAAACTTGTTGAACTAACCCACAGAATGAAAAAATATCGAAATTAGGAAGATAGTCGTTGATGGAATCTTGAATTGAGCCAGTAGCTGCGAGGCGAGACCGACATATTTGGTGTGAAGAGCTTGCCAATTGAGCATTCTTGAGAATTTAGGAGCGAGGATTGCAGAATGATGCTTTCAATTAATCCCGTCATGTTACCCATAGCCCTTATTTCTAAGCTTTTCTATCTCTCATCGTAGGCTCATGAGCCAGACACCGAGATCTTGAACTCGAGCAACATGATTAGTTTGAGTATTACAAAATGGGAGAAATAAAATAAGTATAAAAAAGTTAGGGAAATAAATTTGGTTATGCATTGATATGAAAAATTCAAATCATAGGTGAAATTCGAGGGAAATAAAAAATTGAGAGGAGAAATGGGTATCAAATATTGATAGAAGTGTTTTTTAGGTTATTAAAACGTTTAATTACCTCCTCTATGTTACTTAATTTCTGAAGTCAATCACATATGTTTACCTAATGTTTCGATCGATCATCTATTTTTCAAACCGTCGTCGATCACATCTTTGAAAAAAGTTCTGATGCGATTAAGCCCGTTCCATTTAAGTGAAAAGATGAAAATTCCACTTACTTGAAGTCACGTGTTCCTCCGCGTGACATACTTAACGGTGTGATGACGGAATGGGTGATCCCACTGTAACTTTCAAAAGATAGGTGATCGTAGGATGAACTCAAATATAGTTGATCGAAGACAAAATATCTTGTAAATATAGGTTATTTTCCATGCAAATTAACCACTTTCAAAATGTAAACAAATTAAACTGACCAATTTTGTGACATTTGTGTCCTCAGTCATGACTAAAGGTGCACCTAAATTAAAATTTCAGTTGTCTTAATAAATGTTTAAGTGGACACAAGCATTTTGAAGTACTTTAAATAACAAATTATGAGCATTTTGAGGTGCTATTAGCGAAAAAGTATTTTATTAAAGAGAGTTAAGGAAAAGATTATTATTATACCTATAATATATATTCCCAAAGTAAAAAAATTCTAGATAAGCGATTATTAGAGTAAAAAATAAATTCAAAAGTACATTGGATTCAAAACAATCAAATATTATGAAAATACAATTTTTCTAGTTCTTTATCTGATCACATATTATGGAGCAGGAGGTATTTATTTAAATGTGGCTTGTGATATATGTAAATTAATGTCCATGATGGACCACTTCCAAGAATGTCAGCGATAAGCATTTAAGAAGTTCAATTAAAGCATTTTTGAAACCAAAATGGCTTTAGGGGATCTTGGATAAAGACAACTAAGTGAAAGGGTTAATACTGGCCTTGTCGGCCTGAATGTGACTTTTGGATCTCACATAAATACCTAACCATTTGCACTATTGTAAGGTAATGCTAAAACCCTATTGAACTATTCCTTCTTACGATAAATACTAACTTCACAATCGTGGTGACTACGATCGGCCGGTTGGTATAGGTGCTCAAAGACTCCAAACTGCTTGGATCGGCGCCAGCCTCGAAGGATGGGGAAAGGCATACCGATAAGACTAGGAGTTAGTACGAAAGGGCCTGATGCGCCCAGGGGCGCGAACATTCAAAGTCAAACTTGCCCTCATCGCTGAGGCGAGGTCGGTCGGACCCTCATGGGGAAGGAGACAACGGGTAGCAGGCCGTATCACAGAGCCTCGCTCTTCACTTAAAATCCACTCGAGAAGATGTGCACAAAGAAGAGGATCCGGTCCAGCGCCGCTGAGGACCAGCTCCAGCGCATCGATTAGGCGCCATCTGGCCAGGCCATCGTTCCCGATACGTCGGATCAATGACGATTCGGTCTGATGCAGGGGAGCGACCAATGACCTGGCAAAGCGGTCGCTGTCATTGACCGTAGATATAGTAATCACGCGTCGTGCGCCCGTCAGCCAGGGCTCGGTTGACTACAGTGAATCACAACGGCTAGGCAGCAGGCAGCGTCTGATATGACCTCGCTAATCAGGATGGTTCGCTTTAGAAGGTCCTGCGTGGAAACCGACCGAGACCCTGAAAAGAGGTAGTGACGATTCGATCCACCGGAAGCTTGACAATCGTCTGACCGCGAAGAGTCGATGTGCTTCTAAACAACGGCCCGGGCAATATCCTGAAACCCAGCGTGATCACAGGGAGTAGTAGCGTATTGACTTATAGAAACAAGTCGATGAAATTTGAGCACTCTTAAGATATACTTTGGCCGAGCTGTAAAACATAGCACGCTCTTGCCATTTCGGAGGTTAAGACATGCGAAGATGCGGGAGTTGAGGATGCAAAGTTCAAGGCGTTGATGGATTCGGGAGACCTAGAAATCACCTCAAATAGTTCGACTCAATTTGTACTTTTAGACAGCAACGGCGTGGTGTATCTGGCGTTCACAATTATCGGGACAAAAAGCGTGAAGTGGTCCTAGTACCGCCCAATTCCATAGGCAGGTTGAGCGTGGTAGACTTTATCTCTGCGTAAGTTAGGGCATCTAAATGACAGCGGAGTCAAATGAACTCAATGGAAGCTAACAAAGCAGGAGAGACTTTGAGGAGTTATGCGACTAGGTTAGAGTCATTCTGAATATACTACCATACTTGAAAAAAGTATTCTCGATATCATGGGTTGGGAATCACGGACCTCTCGAGGAAAAGCGGGTGTTATAACCACCTAATACTCGTAATGAGTTGTCAAAGGAGATGATGATTCAATACATCAGGTTGGAAGAAGTCAAGATACTTTCAGAGGAAATGGCTGAAATCAGAGGGAAGAAGGTAGCAGATGAGGGAACACACCGATCCCCAAAAAGGACCCGTGTGTGGGATTAGCAAGAGCAAGGAAAGAACCGCTTGAGAACAGAGTTGGATCCTACGCGAGGAGGAGGGACGAATCCGAGGAAACCACAGGAACCCGATGTTTAATAACTTCTGACTCTCAGAACAACTATGGGAAGGTGTATACCCGTAGAGGATAAAAATATTATCGAGACCCCTGAAGATCAAAGCCCTCTAACAAAGGATCGGAGAAGTATTGTGAATATCGCAAAGACCGTGGACATGACAGCAGCAGAGATATAGGTGTCCTAAAGAGAAATTGAGAGATTAGTTAGGGAGAGACAGTGAAGGAAGGTAAAGCGATCGGGCGGGTGCGAGACAGGGAGTATTACTGAGTAGAGCCCTAAACCCAGAGACAAGGGGAGTAACATGGACTATTGTCGCAAGGATCGCAAGAAGGGTAGATACAACTCGGGAGGAATAGCCGGAGGAGGTGTTGACCGCGTCAATGCGAGGAGGAGATATGTCTGACGTTTAGTGTATGCACTTGTCCCCATGGCTACTATCGACAAAGGAACCCGTGAAGCTTCCTCCGAAAGCAAGCTAGCGGGCTCGGATCGCCTGCGATGACCAGCAGTGATCGACCCTATAATAGCCAATTTAAATGGTAGCCGGATGCTAGATGGATCTGAGGGAAGTTCGGCGGACATCACGTACCTCAAACTAATGATGGTTAGGCCTCCCAAAAACACACAGCCAGGTAATCCTCCTCTTACAGGGTTTCGGGACACCTCGATATGCAGAATATCCGAGCTGGATCTCATTATGGAGGAGAAGCCCGTGATCGATTCTGATCAAAGCTTCTTGCCGGTGGTGGAATGTCATGGGACCTCCTGCAATAGCGTTGATAGAGGCGACCTTTGTTGAATGGTGAAGCCATTGTCTACTCAGCTACACACCTAAAAGATGAAATTTTCTACTAGAGGAGGGATTAGAACTTCATAGAGACCACAAAGGGCTCGGGTATCTTTGACTTTCCATACCACGAGGGATGCGCTGAAACCCAGCAAAGAGGGATGAGTCGAACACCCGTGATGAAGTTGAACCAAGAGGAGGCGTCACGAGGCAGCGACAGAAAGGAGAGCGAGGCGAACCCACGAAGACTTAAAACTATTCGGCCGGGAGGTGGTAGCCTTGGTTGAGGAATTCTCTAAAGTCTTTGCGCTTAGAGACGATGATGATACAGGGGTGGACGAACATAGCTCTCCAGTAAGCCTCCGTGTGGATCCGCTTAACTTCCAGACGATCGAGCAAAAGAAGAGAAACTTCTTAGAGGAAAAAAGACACCTTCTTATACAAAGGAGGTGTGGATCTAATCAAATCAACATGATCGGGAGGCGGTCGAAGTCAACCAACCAAGTGGAGGATGTGTGCGGCTTTGACCTTAAGAAGGCACATACAAGGACTATCCATGTTACCTTGTGTGGAAGGTTGGTGGAAGCGGAGGTATAGGGTATGAGTTGATCGACTTCTCGAGGAGGATACCATCAGATCTGCTGCGTAGAGACAACTAAGGAAAAATCATGTTAAATCCACAAAATATGGGTTAATGCTTGTAGAGGGTGATGCCATTTGGTCTCGAATGCGGGGAGACTCTTTACTAGATAATAATTGAGAATAACACATTAGCAGAGAAAATTGGAAGGAATATGGAGATATATGTAGATAACATGCTGGTAAAGAGCAAAGTGAAAGATGCCTCATTAATTTTGAGCGAGTCCACTAAGAGAGGTAAGGGTATCGCGCGAGATTAATCAGAAAAATGTTCCTTCGGGGTCACCTCGGGAAAGTTCCTAGGATTCATGATCAGCGAGAGAGGGATTGAACCCAATCCCGACAAAATAGACGCCTCTGAGGCATGGAACCCCCCAACACATACAAGGAAGTGCAAAGGCTAGCGGGTCGGTTGGCGGCGTTAAGCAGATTCATGCTCGAGACGGGGGGGCCAGGAGCCTCCCCTTCTTCAAGAAAATCAGACAAGCTTCTAAGAAACCTTTCGAGTGGGACGAGGAATGCACCAAGGTACTCAAAGCCCAGAAAAGATTAGTTAGGGGGTCGCCAAAGTTGCGGGCGGAGAAGGTGAAGACACAACGGTTCTACCTAAATTTTGTCTCAGAAATACATGGCGGCGTGTTGGTGAAGACCGAAGGAACTCAAAACCTATCTCTGATAATCGGTCGCATACTCACGGTCAGGGAGTCGTACCCCTCGTCGGCAAGTTGATTCTGCATTGTAAATCCACAATAATGACTCAAGCTCATTTCAGAATTTCGTCACATATAGGTGTTGGATCCAACCATTTAAGTCTGGTAAACCCATCCGTATGAATTGGAGTTGACCGTATGGGCGATGGAGGCGGCGAATCCAACATCGATACTTCCATGAGGAATTGAAAGCTCGAGGCCCTCGGTGATTCGTGTTGGAATCTGTTGCGGGTCCCACAGGCTATCTCGGGACCAATTAGGGCTAACACCCTCGAAATCCCACCATGGAAGGCATTTGTATGTAGAAAGGCTAGCAATGAAAGAGGGTAGGGAGGCAGGATCTTGATCAAATGCCCTAGCAGGGGAGATGCCAGTGCAGCGTTGTGATTTTCATTCAAAGCCGGAAACTTCTGATGAGGCGAATGTGAAGTCATAGTCAGGTTGGAGATAGCCTAGGAATTAGAGATCAAGGGGTTGTTGGTTCCAAAGCGGTCGAGTTGAGCATAGACCAAATCGTGGGAATTTGTGGTGTTAAGAGCGAAAACCTTGGCAAAATATCCACAAAAGCTTTATCACTTTGTTGCACAGCAAACTACGTCAAATCACACCAAATCACGCGACCCTACGCCGAAAGCCGCCACCCAAGGCGTCCACGTTGAAGTAAGGACAACCCAATCTGGCGTCGGCGCCCCGTCGGGCGGTCTTGGAAGAAATGGAGATAGGCATAGTCCGATCGCCCGATACAGTGCGGGGAATCACGCTCTTGACAAAGTAGAGGCTAGAAAAAGTGGTCATTCGAAGAAGGCATGCCAGCAATCTTATCTGGGTCCGCTTGTGATGCGTATTATCGGAGAGTAAGATGATCGAACCCTCTATGAAGTGTCACGAGGTCAATGGGGTCATCAAATGGGAGAAACCTTCAGCTGAAAATATGAGGGCATCTGCATTGTGCCCGTTATGAAGGATGCAATGGAATACGTCAGCATTCTGCGGCCAGCTGTCGGAGAATTCAGCGGTCCAGCGACAACTTTGTCACCGAGATGTCACTTGATTGTGAGTGCGATCCCATATACTATGTGGGGCATGGAGCACGGTGGGCCAATTTCTTAAGCCACACGTGAAATACAAGGATGTTGTGGGTAATTAGGTGGACTATTTGACTAATGGGTAGGCGCCGTTCGAGGAAGCAAACCGTCCGAGGCCATCGAGGAATTCATATGGAAAAACATAATCACTAGGTATGGGATCCCGAAGATCCTAGTCTCGAAAAATGGACGCGGTTGACCACTTATCAAAGGAAATGTGCACTAAGCTAGGGATAGAACATCGATTTACGATTTGTTACCAGCAATCTGTTGGGTGGAGGTGATGAAACGGACCATCGCTAGCATTAAGAGAATCTCCTCGATGCAGGCTAAGTGGTCTGATGAAATTTGGACCGTGTCCTATGGTCTTACAGACAGCGCCTGAACTCACTAAGCGAGACTCACTTTCCGGCAGTATATGGAACGAAAGTTGTGTTACCCATAGAGGTTTGCTTGCCTAACATACGTCGAGGTCGGTCGACGAGAGAAAAATGATAATGTATGCGAGAGTCACAGATTTCAGCGAGTTAAGGGATCGAAGCTTGCGTCGGTTTAGAGATAAATAAAGTCTCCGGTTCTACAAGCGAAGAAAAGTAAGGTCTGTGATTCGGTGTGGTGATCTTGTCTTAAGAGACCATGGAAGCGAGCCGGCCAAAAACAAAGACAAGTTCAACCCAGAGTGGGAAGGACCTGCAAGTGCGGAAGGTTATAGGTCGAGGGGACCTACGAGACTGGGAGCTCTCTAGGGAAGAGATTAGTCATGCACAGCCTGAGGCTTTATTTGAAAAATATTATGTTTAAGATCTTTTCTGTGTATTATACATTCATTTGGTAACAAAACTATGACTAGGACTCTAGTTTATTTTCGTAGCAGGGAGGTGGCGCTCTGAAACTTAGTTCGAGTAAAGAAGGGCGTAGCGACCCGTTTATGAATTCTTTAAATTCCTGACAAATGTCAGCCATGAAGCGACCTCCTAGGAGGAAAAGTGTGAGCGATGGTATCAGCATGAGTAAGTCAGCTTCTCGCCAGCAGTAGTCGAAAAGTAGACGGTGGCACAAACTAAAACTCAAGCGTGAGATAAAGGAAGCGATTTTAATGCGTATCCTCGAATCTGAAAGCGTTCGGAAATGATCAAAATTAAAATTTTACAACTAAATACTTGGACGAGAGAGAAATAAAAGCACATGAAGCGAATTTGTCGATCACAACTCGCTCGGTGTGAAAACCTTCTCAGGCAGCTCAGAAACACTAGTGATAATGCACCAGTGAGACATTCGAAGGTAATATCTAGGAAATAGTTGCGGACTTTATGAAAACTTACTAAAAGAATAGAAAAAGTAAATCACGAAGGGCACATGGGTATATAGAACCCGGCTAGAGGATAAATAAATGATAATGAAAGAAGAAAGGATACTAAGATACAGGATAAATTATAGAAATTAAAAGAAAAATAATAAGTGCATTCCGTTATCAAACAAATAGTTGTACAAAATAATGCTTTTCTTATTTATAGGTCAGAGGGTAAAAGGAAATTACAGTAGTTATCATCGCATACTCTTGATTAGACGTGGCGTCTTGTCGTCACAAATCTCTTCATTAGGAAGGTCTTTAAAATCTCTTTGACATACTCATCCACGAGGTGACATGTTTCTTGAAATGAGCATCATAATAGGGAAATCCTAGAAGCGACCCTCCCGGCGAACTCTCGACAAGGGTAGCCGTGATAATCTCGACTGCAGCTGACCACGGACCACCGGCCTCGGACAATTTCGGGGCCCGATGCCTCCTTCGAGACACTCTCACGAAGGAAGTCTTGACCCACATATAAATCGACCTTTGGAAGCCTCTAAGGATGAGGAGAGCGCTGTCTCGGCCTTGATTTCCACTTTGGAGCTGACATGGCCTGAAGCCATTGTATACTCGCGTCTTCCTCTCGGCGTGTGAATCCTATAACCACGTTTGCCTAAGTAAATTCCCAAGGAAGACTTTTCACGCTGAGCTCCTCTCAGGCTTTGCGACTTCGGAACCTGTGCGCACTCGGTGGCATGCGTGACTTTGAAGAGATTAAATAAGAATAAAAGAAAACTATGGAAGGGAAGAAAGGAATAATGACTTTACCACTTAGGCGATAATGGGTGAATTAGTCATGAAGGCAGTGGCGAGTGAGCGCCCGTGTGTAGAGGACTTTTCAATTCCCAGCGTCACGGTTCTTGAACATATGCATTGTCTAAAGAGGATGCTGACGAGGCAGTAGGTTGTGATTACAGACCACAAGGAAGAACATAAGGGTGTTTACAAAAGTGGTGATCACTTTGTAACCCTCCTTGAGCTAATCGGCCCGACATTTCGAGCCGAGGGGGTGATATGTCGCATCTCGGCTCGAAGGCTCTCGTTGAGGCAGGCTCAGAATGGGCAAGCGGGAAGAATAAGGGTTCGCAGGGGAGGATCTCGTAAGGGGAGCAGACTCGACTTCTACGCAGGATGTAAGGCCGAGTCCCAGTCGGAGGGACAACCTTAGGGCTGAACCATGGCACTAGGACTTGCTGAGACGGCGGTTTTCTTGACCAATTTGGTTGTGTGTCTTCCACACAATGACTATGCCACCCCATAGTGCTGGGTAGGTATAAAGGGATTTTTTCTCTGTGATACCAAGTTGTCTTGAAACAAAAGGGCCTTAGTTAAGCGAAAGCAAGTAAAATAATGGTAAAAAGAAAAAAGACAATAAATCATGATGAGGCGACATGATACCTAGGGAAATCCCTTTGAATTTGTCTTCTCCTTGACATAGCCCCGCCTTTATGATCACGTTGGGGTCGCAGAATGTCTTGAGGGGAAAAGGCTTAGGGAATCCTTCAACCAATTTATTTAATTGAGCCGTAGTCTCCTCGGACGCCTCGGGGTTCAGGGCGGTGTAGTCCATGGAGAATTGGCTAGGGACCTCATCAGGGAAGGCGTCAGCAGTGGGGGGCCAAATCTTTGTGCCACCGGTTGGGATTGACTTTGCAGGAACTACCGAGTCTGGTGTTAGCCAACCATGGCGCGTTTGGATGTGATAAAACCACTTTGGTGGAGGACACTAAACATCTCGGTAGAAGGGTTGGGTTGGGGAGTTACCCAGAGAGATATCCCACTGAAAACGATCGAGTCGCCCGGCGTTAAGAGTCCCGTTGGCGAGAGGCGACCGTCGTAGTCGGTGAGTTGACAAAGGCTGGCGGGAGTCGAAGTCCGCGGTTAAAAACTCCCGAGCTTGGGGGTGTAACCATGCTTGAGGAAAGGTCGGGGGGTCTCGTTGTGAGAGAAATCTCGTAACACGTCGTATGGATATGATAATAGTTGCGGAGGTGGCGGTGACCTTTGAGATGACATTCCCGGCCGTCTTCCTCACGGAACCCCCAGACTGAGAATCGCCAACACGGGCTGGCTACGGCTTCTCTTAACCGCTTCAACCCACTCATTTTCTATAGGGCCTTAAATGCTTTGAAGCGGCCTTGATCTACCAGCGGCCTCGAACTTATTTGCGGTTTTGAAATTTTCTAATGTCGACACTAGCAATGAAAGGGTGAAAGAGGCAAAGTTAAGCATATTTGGGTTATCATCGTCGAGTCGCGATCGCGATAAATAAAGGACTTGTTTTAGATGAAAAATAAACACGGGAGTTGGATATTGGGGGAAAGGGGATTCAGATAGTAGCACAAATGAGGCCATGAGGTCTGGATTAGTCTTCTGATATCAATGTCTTCGCTAGAGATGGCTTCCTCCTTGCATTGGAATCAAGAAATATCCTTCGAGGAAGAAGTAGAAAGTAGGGAGAGTATTAGTATATGAAAATTGGAAAGGAGTGAGAGAGGAAAGTGAGAAATGAAAGTGATGCAGACAAAAATTTACCTTTTTATAGGGGAGTTGTCGTTGGTACGGTTGGCCGGCCCAGGGCCTGGCCAGTGGAATGGTGTGTTATTGAGGCACATTTGTACAAATATTCTGACCATTTCAAAGATGGTGGTAAGATGTCATGTAGTATTAAAGGGGCAATTGATATATAAATTAATATTAAATGGTGGGCCACTTAGGAACAATCCCAATGAGCATTGGGAGTCAATCAAAGCCTTTTTGGAGACAAAGGGGCAGGAAATCTTGAGCCAGACAGGCAAGTGAGAGGGGATGTGAGTTTATCGTAAATACCGAGAGGGGCTGTTTTGGGATTTTCTGTAAAATGCGGCCGTTTGTATTGTGGGTATCTTAAAACTATTCGAGAGGCCCCGACTTAAATATGTACAGATAAATGCTAACTGCCCGAGTCGGGTGAAAGGCTACTGCGATAGAGCCGTTAGGTGCAGGTGCCGAACTTCCATTGCTTTCGGATCGCCTACATGACCGCCTTGAGGATGACGGGGAAGGCAACGATAAGAACCGGGGAGTTAGTACCGGGCGCGAGGGGGGTGCTTGGGGGCACGAGCATTCAAATTAGAAACAGCATACCAAATGCTGAGGCGAGGTGGGTCCCAGGCACCGAGGAAGGAGGCAGCAGGGAGGCCGAGGCCGTATCGAGAGCCTCATTTCGCCACAGTCCACTCGGAAGATGTGCACAAGAAGAGATTCGATCCCTTTTGTGAGGGACCTCTCTCGAGCCGCACATCATCTTGTCTTTTAACATATACTAATTGAACACTTTTTAATTATCTATGTGGTAGTAACTATTCACGCGTATCGCTTAAGGTATGCGTATTTGTCTTTTTAGTCGAATTAATAAATTTTCACGTCTTGATTGACATCCCAAACTTTTATTTGAATCAAAATTATCAAGATAATAGTGAAAAAATTGAAAAAAAAAAGAATTCGTTAAAATCGAAATGTGACGTCTTTTTTAGGGAGCCCAGTATCATTATTTGACTTTGTTCGGAGTGTACTTTCTTTCACCATTCAGATTAACAATTGGTCGTACATTATACACATTGACAGTGATCTTGGGCAAAATGTCTTGTTATTAAGGCATCTATGCAACTCAGTTTAGGCATGTAACAAATATAATGTAGAAAGTAATTATATCGCCCCTTTGATATCGCATTGACATTTCGTCATTCAGGTAAGGTGGACGATCCATGCTCCTAGTTTGAGACACCTCTTCATTTAGATAACGTTTTGCTAGTTCATTTTACTGGTTATTGTCTAATTATATACTCTGTATAATTATTAAGACAACTCCAATAATGTAGTATAACTTAATCCACCATGCATTTTCATCATAGACGGATCTAATAACAGGATGGTAGTTATATATTATCATCACAGCACTTCATGTCTTCATCAACTCTTTGACTCAAATTCATTTGAATCTATTTAGACTTTGAATAGTCACCACTTCATGTTTTGTGTTTGAATAATTATTGAACTTTCGGTTGATCTTTCTTGACGAAATCTATATGCAAATACATTTGTAGTGTTCTAAGAATGCAAGTGGTTCAATTTTAAAAAACTAATTAAGAACAAGAGAAAATACCATCCAAAACCTTATCAAGTCACCTAGAAGGTGCAAAGCGGAGCTTTAAAGAGATCAAAAGGAACATCATTTTTTCCTAATTTTAAATTTTTCAGAATTTGTTATAAGTAATTCACATAGAATATAGCAGTGTCATGATCAGAATTACAAATAAGGTCTTACTCGAATGTTCCCCGTTCTTGCAAAATAGGAATTTGTTGCTAACCGGATGTCGCAGACGGTTGTACTATCTTAAAGGAGTTTATAGAAACACTTTCGTACATTAAAATTTTACACACTAAATCCTCACCTGGCTCTATGCCCTTTCACCATGCACTAGAAGTAGATTTATATAGTGTGAGCCACATTATAGCTCGATAAGATAAATATCTTCTAGGATTCTCCGTGATCCTCTTCAGATATGGTAACTAAATCTTGTGCGAAGGATCGTATACATTATATGCGAATAATCAGCCACCGTACATCGAGGACTATTGATCGTGACAAAGCGAAACATGACCCTTCTGATTGCATTAACAGCTCCCGCTTTTGGGTAAGTTTTCGACATAAATATCACTTGAAGTAAAAAACACGGCGTAACTACCGCTAATCAACACAAACACAAACAAGATGGATTGTTTAGAGCAACATACGACCAGCCGATACATCGGTATGAAAGGCAGGATGGCAATGATGCCAAAATAAAAAAACAAAGCCCTTGGCTTGGCTCGCGCCAAACATCCATATGAAAAAATAAAAAATAAATTAACTCCGCCCCATAGGGTTCCTCATTCGGACATACTCCCCTATTTGTCCCAAAAACATAATGGCAGCACTAGTTCTGGTGAACAAGCGCAATCGAAAGTCATCCCAGCATCTGCATCATCACTTACCGGTCGGGCTCACCGATGCGCCTCGGCGCGATTTACGAGCCGTGCCAAATGCGAATCACCCCATTCAAGTACCTAATCTCCTCTTGCGAAACTGCCAACATGCCATCGGTGAGTTGTGGAAGGTGTTTTCTTGATCCCCAGGGCCGAGGGTACATAAATTTCCGCAGGTCGCTTTCCGTCGGTCTTGGGTGATGTTAATGACTCTGGTCGGCTCACCAGTGTCATCGGATGTCGAGGAATATGATTGTCTGGCTTAGAAGAATCTTTGCCGAGATCATTTCGAATGCGAATTGGCTTGGCATGGCATGTAGTGGCATGTTGAGTGATTTGATCGGCGCCTCCCACAATATCGAAAAGAAGCACCGGTCCCCGATCATATGCAAAGAACTTTCCCGATCTTGGACACGATGTGTAGATAGTGGGGATCCAATTTGCAACTCTGCCTTATGCAACAGCATCTATCAGCGGCCAGATTAGCGTAACAAAAGGTCTGTCGGTTTGCCGGTTTGTTTCGCTGACATGCGAAAGTCGAAGACTTCTATCTTAACAATTGGCTCGTGACTTCCTCCTTGTCTAACTGACATTAATTTTTAGTATATTATGAATTTCTTTTCGACTGGGGTTATGGAGTTCCGCGCTTTGTGCTTGTAATTAACCGCGAGGAAAATAATTATTTGTGTATTGCTTGGGACCTCGGCAATTTGTGTCGATACTGTGAGGGTGAATAAACTACCCGGGCATTGGACTCAACGACACCATCTTCTTGACGATCTTGAACTCGAGTTAACGTGCCCGACTGCTTGGCCTTGGCTTGCTTTCTTGTTCGCGGCGAAGTCAACCTCCGTGCATGTCTCGTATGAGTTCGGTACCGCCTTCTTTTCCTTGGTGGCACTTCGGAAGTGTTAAACCTATGAGTATGCTTCACCGTACCGTGGTTTTGTAAATTTTAGAGAGATGGTGCGGTGTAAATGCTTTACTTAGAAAAAAACTAATTGAGGCCTTTGATGGATGATTTTTGAAGAAAGTATGATGAAATTGGAAGGTTTTAATGGCAGTTGTAATTATGGAATAGAAATGTTTATGGTAAGTGATTAAAAAGGAATGTGGGTGGTTTGGACAAGATTTCACCGCGTTAAATAGCCCTTGTCGACATATGCCGAGTCGTGGCAGGCTGCTTTCCTTTTTTCCCTTGATTACCTTTCAGCGGAATAGACTTCACGGTTCTTGCACGTACTGGCTGCTTTGACTTGACCTCGCGAGAACCCGTGTTCTCACCGCGCTTATTTGCGACGCATTGCACTTTTAGTACATGACCGCTGCGCGGTGCGTATGATCAATAGCGATCGAGATGATCTCGAAGTTCAAACTTGCGTTGCATCGAAGCCTTGGTGAAAATATCTACAAGTTGTTTATATGTACTCGCGTGTTCGAGGATATCGCTTTGTCTTACGCAAAAGCTCAACGAGTAGGAAATGTCGGGGGCGGCTTCTTTATGAGATATAATAGACTCCCTATCATACTCCGATAATTGCTTATGTCTACTGAGCTTCCATCCACATCTTTACTAATTTTCACATGAGTTGCGGTGGTGTCTCTTTGATTCAACTTCGCCTATATTACTCGTTTGAACTACGATTCCATTTGTTGTACAAATTGTTGCACTAGTATCAAATTCACGCTTTTTAAATTGCTTGATAAGCAAAGTCTTTGTCGGTTCTTCCCTCTTGTATGTCCTTTCGTCAGCCAAATTGCTTGGTGAGTCTCCTTACGTGCTGGTTAGACTTGCTTGAGACAAATGCGGTGCTTTCTTCGGTTGATGCGTGTTGGGGACATACTGTCATTGTGAAATCCTTTGGGCGATACCATAGACCTTGTGGCAGCCCGTTGAGAGCGCACTCTTCACATCCATCGTCTGATTTTAAACTTCCATCATGCAGGCTATGCTAAGAAGAAAGAGTATAGCCTCACAACACAGCAGCAGGGAAGCAAATGTTTCCTCAAGTCACTTCGACTTGTGAATATCACTTAGCATTGTCTTTTTTTATTTCACAGTAACAACTCCGCATTTCATCAGTTTGTTTTGAAAATCCCATTTTTGTTCTATCAAATTATGGTCCTTTGGTCTTGGCACGAGTTCCTTTGCGTCATTCACGTTGAAATTGGATGATTATATTGCGTAGCATTTGTCAATGTCCTGTTGAGCACTTACGTCAACGTTCTTTGGTTTGACTTTAGAAATAAAAGCTTGACTTTCACGAGAGTCCAGCCATTCTTACATAGTCAGCTGGTTTCCTTCTTACGTGTTGCAATTCCTTGATCAATCGCTTGATAATGTTCTCATGGGGTGTTTAACTTTGAATTCGGCTTGTTTGTATGGAAATTCGACTCTAAATCCCACATGTGTCGTGCTTCCTTGTCTCAACTAACTTGGCACATGCGTTGTTGAAGCGAAACAGTGTCTTTGGCAGTACAACGTCTTACATTCTTTGCGTGTGAGTTGCGGCTCCTGTGTCGATACATGGCATTGGTAGACTCGTACCTGTTGAGTTGCTTTTTTGTTGTTAACTCGGAGGCGCGACTATTTCTTAGTACCCCGAATATCGCCGTCACACTTTTTGACGGCCAATTTTGCGCTTCGTCCCATGAGAATATAACACAAACTACCAAATACATGGAAATATTGCATTTAGCTCCTCCATATTTCATAATTTGTGTTGTTTGTGCCGAGCGAGTAACTTGGGTGTATGAATGTTGCAGCCGTGTTGATTGCCTCGGTCCAAAATTGGGAGAGGAATGTTATTCGCATGAGGCATGTGCGTGTCATTTTCTTGGATAGTTCGATTCTTCTCTGCCCGTTTTGTTTATTGGGGTTATGGAGTGAGGAATTCATGAGTAATTCCTTACCGTACATGCGAGGAACTTCGAGGAATTTAGCATTTTCAAATTCTTTTCCATAATTAAAGCTCTGATTGACAAGCTAGTTGTTCCTTGCTTATTTTGAACTTGTAGGATAAGTCATTAACAACCTCAAGCGTGTGATTTTTGAGAAACTCCGCCCCGTATACTAGAAAAATCATCCTTTAGCATGCTCGTACCTCTTTCTCTATCTTTTCTGAACTTCTGCGTGGGCCCGTCAAATCCGTAATGCGTCGACTCGAGTACCGCGAGTTTTTACCACTGTTGGGTGACAACTTTTGGTGTTTTCGACATGACACGCGCGCGTTCTCTGTCTTTCCTTGAGTGAAGGTATCCCTCGGGCGGCTTCCTTTGCGACAATCTGCTGAATATTTCTATAGTGTGTATGTCGGTCGTTTATTACCCCTTTATTCGGCATCCTCATCTTTTCTACTCATCATAGCTCGAACGGAGCTCCACATGTAGCAGTTATCAGCGGATCTCGTGCCATACATGACAGGTGTTTCACGTCGTCATTGTGATGCGTCCACTTTTACAAAAGAAACGCCCCGTACCACTTGTCGCATGTTGTTTATCTTGATAAGATTTGCGATCAAACCTTTGATAAATGGACATGACTCAAGTGAGGTAGGCCATTAACATTTAGCTCTCCTTCTTGATAATTTCCCTTTTCCTCCGTGAAAGTCGCATGATGCTTTTCGGAGAGCAGTCTGAGGTAAGATAATATAAGCACGTAAATTGTGTCTTGAGCATCCACACTATAAAAATATCAACTTGATTTTGATGATGTCTTCAAGAAGTGTAAGGCTACTTGACTTCACAGGTGTTTACTTTCATTAGCCATTGAGTTTTGTGTGATTGATGCTTGCTCGCTTTCGATTGATATAATTTGTAGCAATAGGGGCCAATATGACCATACTGACAATAATTCTGATACCATACTTTTCTAGTCTATGTCTTCCTCTAGTCGGTGCTCTCCCTGTCTTTGACACTTGTGTCCAACCTCTCTGAACAAATTTAGTTTCTTGTCTTGGTTTTGGACCCACAACCGTCAAACCCAATTCTATTTATCCCATAGCGCTCTTTCTGAGTATTTCTTCGATATATTCGTCTTGAGTTAAATCATCTTTACTCTTTTATTCAGGGCGTTCGTTGAAATTCAAATGTTGGATTTCTTCATCTTGAGCTAGTCCCATTTTAATTCCTCGTTCTCAATCTTCAATTTGTTCTCTGCATCGATTTAGTATATAGACCGTAGTTAGCTACTACCCATTTAGTGTGCAACGGTTTAGTTTTCTTCTTCGTCCGTAATGTCTTCTAAATGCTTCCTTTGGCAATCGTAGCAAAATTTGTCGATAACGAGATAGCTCGATGACTCCGATTGAATGCTACAAAGTAGCTAGCGATTTGCTTGTCCTTCTCTGATTCAACATCACTAAGTGTTGCCGAGGTAATTTACGGATTGTTTTAGCGGGAGCAGGTTGGGACATTACTGTTTGAATGTCCAAGCCGCCGCATTCTACCTGCTGAATTCCTTTAGATTTCTTGGATTAGCTGCTTGATTGGAGTTGCCTTGGTTTGTTGGTTTCTTCCATGCATTTGTTATTTAAATCGATAAGCGATGTGCATTACCCATTCTTGAAGAACTGCTTGTTGAATCTTTTGAGGGTCTTGTTGAAGTTCTTAGCCAGCATGTTTATAGTTTCTCCCGAATCTTCATCATTTTATATCCTCCCCGGAAGGCACTTTTAAGCAATACCTTTCTTTTAATTGTCTCTCCTTGGTTGAGCTATCTCGAGCATTAGCCAAGTTTTCTATCAATTCATCCGTACTTATGATGGTCGGGATCTTTGTCCTTGCTGATAAGGATTTACGCATAAAGGCGAACCTTTGAATTAACGTTCGAGTATTTTCCTCACCGATTTTCATCATTCATTGGTTAAGCCTAGAAAGCGACTCATTAGCCATATCAACACCACCTTGTTGTTATACGTTGCTATAGACTCGTCATCCTCAGTCATGGGTTTGAATCCCCAGTAGGCTGTGAAGTCTCATTGTTGAGGTTCCACCGTATGAGGTTTGTAATATATCCATGCGATCTTCGGCTTCCGTGCATATACTAATTAGCAAAACGCATTTAAGTCGACAACATTGAAGATATAATTCATAGCCTTATCATTTCTGTTATGAAGCTCTTGTTCTTGATAGTCCGGTCATCCTCACTGGCAATAGTAAAGTACACCTCGTTGTTGACAATAGGAAGCGGTCCATCCGACATCGTCCCTCCATTTCTCGTATCAGTGTTTAGGAGCAGCGATCATTCTTTGCGCTTCCGGTAGGCATAGTTTGTTAAAAGATCAGGGCAATTGGTCTAGTCGTTGACCTGTATCTCAAACTCTCCGTAAACAAAGATTACAACGATCTCGCTCTTTATAAGATAGAGTGCCCGTTCGATACCAATTGAAATTGTGTAATCCTACCCGTATATGAATTGACAGACAATTTGTCGATAACAAACTAAGACCAACAACTCTTGTTAAAAAGTAAAATACTCAAAAGTAAAAATACAGTTTGTAGCAGTTCGGTGCCAAAATAGCACACTACGTCACGGGGAAGTTTACTTGATGAAGGATTCGATATGATCGAGAATTACAAATAAGGTCTTACTCGAATGCCCATTCTCTTACGCTGTTATCGCTGATCTGGAATGTATAGCTCGAACTCCCATTTATAACACCCATCATGACTGCACTACTATTCTAGTCTGTCAACCGTGATCTTTTTAAACTCAGAAATAAGGCCCATTTGTAGGATGTAAAAGACAGGTTATGCAAATCACAAAGGAGTTTATAGAAACACTCCGTGCATTGACCTACACACTAAATCCTCACCTGAAGCCTATGTTTGATCTGATATCTGGAGATACTCTTTGTTTTCGCTTGCAGCTTCATGGTAGATTAGAAGCCCAGATTTATATGGTGTAGGCGCATCCAGCGTTTATAGAAATTTTGCTATAAGCGAAACTTCATCTTGTAGATAATAAATGTTTCGGTCAATTTTTCCCATTTGATTTTAGGCGGTGTATCTTTGTTCGGCGATTACGCAGTAATGTCATAAAAGCTCAATCGAATCATATCTTCTAAGTTCTCCGTGATCCTCTTGAATATGGTAACTAAATCGTGTCTGAAGATCACATCGACTTCTTGAATGGTCGCCGTAAATGTCGAGGCGTGATCGTGACAAGCGAAAGCAAGCAGCCGAACTACAATCCACTAACACATGACATCTTTTTATACTCACTCAACTACATATATGCGCATTGTTAAATGTTAACCAATAATACCAAATGCCAATGCAATTCCACCGAAAATGATGTGTGATTTCCAGAGACCCACAAGAAAGGAAAAATCAGCCTAGGTAGGATACTTTTGGAATCTTTGGTGAAAATGCAATGTTACGGAAGAATCCCACACAAACATCGAAAGGGTTGTGTGGGGGATGGAGAAAAGCATCATAATGTCATATCAGATATGTCCTTCCATATCTTTGAAAAAAATTACACACCATTTTTCAAGATTGCTTCTCTGCCAGCCAATATTACAGCAACAACAACCGTGTCCTTTATTTCATTCCCATGCAAAACTATTATTTTAATCTCCTCCCCTCTATATATACACATACACTAAACCTAACTTTTCCTTCACAAAACCTAGCAAGTTCCATTTATTTTATTACAATGGATATTCCAATTAGTCATCTTCATCATCTTCCTATGTACAAAATCTTTTTACTTGCTTTGATAAGTCGACTTATGTCGATTTTAGGGAAGTGTAAAGCATCCAATAACTCTATTGTCCCATATGAATTTATGTCGCTTGATATTGTTTCAAAGCTTCGAGCTGATCATGATGCTCTTAAAGAAGCCTCGAGTGATTTTGGGAACCTAATCCAAAATCCTCCAGCCGCTGTCCTTTACCCTTCATCTATCAATGATATAATTGAACTTGTTAAATTCTCACATAATTGTTCAACACCTTTTACTATAGCTGCCAAGGGGCGTGGCCATTCTGCTAGAGGTCAAGCCATGGCACAAAATGGTGTTGTCATAGAAATGTCTTCTCTAAATAATAATAATGATAATAATAGGATTAAGGTTTCTTGGGATCCTTCAATAGGGTTCTATGCAGATGTAGGAGGTGAACAACTATGGATTGATGTACTGAAGAAGACGGTGGAGCAAGGGGTGGCTCCGGTTTCCTGGACCGATTATTTGTATCTCACTGTTGGTGGAACACTATCTAATGCTGGAATTAGCGGACAGACATTTCGATATGGACCTCAGATTTT
This sequence comes from Lithospermum erythrorhizon, assembly GCA_019722365.1. NCBI lineage: Eukaryota > Viridiplantae > Streptophyta > Magnoliopsida > Boraginales > Boraginaceae > Lithospermum > Lithospermum erythrorhizon. The sequence goes on along the minus strand of JADFUC010001563.1, from coordinate 70,398 downwards.
CAATGTTTATGAGATGGACGTTATCACTGGTAAATGATTTTCAACTATATATATTTTCTTCTCAACCATACTTAGCTTTAATAAAACTTATTTTCTAGTTTTAATATTGGTTTAGTTAAAAAAAAAAAAACAGTTACGATTAATACTCATCGACCCAATCAAGCATGGACGAACAAACGTAATTTAAAGATTGATTATGTAATAATAAGAAGGCCAACGTCCATTTACTTTTGCTTCATCTTATATGATTGCTTTCGTACTTAATTTGTTCCTTTGATGATTGTTTATAATCTATAGGAGGGGTTCCACCATTAATTAAACTAATTGACTATAGTGAAAACAAAATATAAATATATAATAACCTTATTATTAACTTACAATGAGTTCTTCTTCTACTCTTGTAGGTTATTAATAAATGAGTATATATATATTAGTCTTTCAGTCACAAAGATTATTCACGTTAATTTTTTGATTTGGTAGATGATTTTGATCGCCAAATATTTTTATTTTATTATTTAATATTTGATTAAAATATAATAAATAAAAAGAATTTGAAATGGTAATTTATTAGGAGACGGAGTAATGAATTAATAATTGTCATTTTGTTTAAATGATAAGAACTACGGAGTAATAAGGAAATATTTTTTATTCCATGATATTGACCACGACTCCAACGGATGAACTCATCAAGACAACAACTCACACTTACTCACACTTGTGAATTGTGATGGTTCAGTATATCGTTTTCGAAGGACACTTTCTTATTATTGAAGATGGCATGGTAGGTGTCACTTTATGGATCTAGTCTTAGGTTACGCTAGAACTATTTTTCCAACCAGAGTAGTCCACGACTATAAAAATTAAACTTTTTATTGTATTATATCTTGAGAAATTTGACCGTTCAGCCATTACCTTTGAAACATACTTTTTTTTGTTTTATATATATATGTGATATTTGTTGAGGTAATTATCAATTTCTTTTTAATAAGTTAAAAGTGATCAAGTTATGATTCGGTCTCAGTTAGTGGCATTATTATAGATTTAGTATATGTTTTACATGATATTAAAAATTGGCCCGTAAATGAAATTGATCGTTAATTATTTCCATCTAACCGTGTTTTGTAATACTTGTAAAAGTTACATATTCCTCCATTTATTTTATCAATTACTAGTATAACATTATATGTGTACACTATTAATCGAAAACACTACTAGCACTATATATCTAGGACGAACTTGCTACTCAATCGCAATTATTCATACCAAATTGACAATTAATTCACGATTTGTACTTAGTATTTGTGAATCATTTTTGTTTTGTACTTGACATGAATATGAAAATGAATTAGTTGTGTGTGCCCCAATGCACCTAATCCCAGAATAATACCTATTGTAAAGGGAAACCAAACCAATAATCTTGCAAGATCATGTAGGTAAGATTCGGCTAATTAGTTGATTATTACAAATATTTCTCAAAACAAATTGTAGTTGATTGCATGTGTTAGGTTTATACTATCGATCAACCATTTTTAATTAATTGAGATTTAAAATGTCTCGATAAATCTTTAATTTTCGATTACTCTTTTAATTATATTATTAAAAAAATTTAAAAATTAATATTATGAAGAGAATATTTTTAAAAGATGGAACCAATTTATGATTTTATATTTTTAAGAATAAAGAATAATTAGTAATTAATGGTCAAAGTTCAATTTTAAAAAGAACTAATGGTCACGTTGATCATCTATAGTGCTAAATGCTTTTTGATCCTTTATGTTTGAGATCGCATTTGATCGGCACAATAACTTCCAAAGTGTTTTTAGGTTACTATTTCCATCCAAATGTCCGTTAAATGATAATTTTTTATCGCATGTGATACTTAAGCAGGGTGAATAAAGTCCAATTATTTGAATTTTAAACTTTTAAAATTAAATAAAAATAAAATAATTTAATAGGATTAATCGATTGGGGTTAAATGTGTGGCCAGCTGATAATTTTGCTTTATTGGACTAAAAATGACTTTGTGAGAATGTCAGCATGTGAGGCACATGATTTCACAATGGAGGATTAACAAAAATTTGAACGAAAAACAAGTAGAAACATTTTTGGAAGTTAGGTGATCAAACAAGATCCTTTGAAACATAAGCGGTCAAAAGGGGACACGGGATAAACATATAGCTGATCAACTCGATCATTAATCCTTTCGAAAAAGTTTAAAGTCAATTAAAATGAATTGGAAGGAATACTAATAATTAATTACAAATTTAAAGGCTTCATATATTCCTATAGGCAATTAGAAGAACTTTAATTTTTAGCCATTTTATAGTCTTAATAATTAGAAGAACTTCATCTTAAGTTGTAGTCTACTTCTCATATTGTTAAGTGGACAACTGTTTTTGGTATTAATATGGAATTATTTCTATATATGGTTCAGGTAAAGGAGAACTAATGACTTGCTCCCATCACGTGAACTCTGAGTTATTCTTCGGAGTATTAGGAGGTTTGGGACAGTTCGGAATTATTACGAGAGCCAGGATAGCACTTCGCGAGGCACCAACAAGGGTAAGAATGCTACTCCCTGTTTTTGGTATTAATATGGAATTATTACTAGAGCCAGGATAGCACTTCGCGAGGCACCAACAAGGTTTGGGACAGTTCGGAATAATCACTAGTTGTAGTAATGATTATTTATTCTAACATATTTTATTTTAGTTGACTTAATCTTTTATTATTAAAATGTGTACATTTTCAGGTGAAATGGATGAGAATGATTTATGATGATTTCTCAGCCTTCACAAAAGACCAAGAACATTTAATCTCAATGGAAAATGGTATGGATTATGTGGAAGGTTCTCTCATTTTGCACCAGCAGGGTTCTGCCAACAACTGGAGATCTTCCTTTTTTACCCCTCTCGACCAGTCCAGAATTGCTTCTCTCTCCTCAAAATTAGGCATCCTCTACAGCCTTGAAGTCGTTAAGTATTACGACGATGCCAAAGTCAACACAATTGATATGGTAATTAATTTGTCATTATGGATTTGCATAGAGTAGATTGCTCTAAAAATCATATATGCCCAATATAATATGAAAACATTATCAATTATGGAGACTTAATTATCGTTTTACTAATATTGGTATAGGCTACTATTCGAACCAAGCAATATTTTAGTTAGAAAGTCATAATATTCGAACCAAGAAACATTATTGATTTACTAATATTGGATGTTAATTGTCCAAATGGTCTAGAGAGTATGATCACTTGATCCAGATAGTTGGATTGTTGATATTTGATTTCAAATTTTTTTTTAAATGTTATAGTTTAGTGCCCCTCTTCATTTTAATAGAGACATTAAAATTTGAGTCCAAATATATTTGACCGTGAAACTTTAACGCCTCCGTCTTATGCTAGTATTTGGGACCAAACTACAACAGTCAAACTATTTGGAACCAAAGACAACTTGATATTACTATCTGGAAGCATTTTGACAATTACCACACTAATATTGCTTGGAGTATTAGTGATATTTTGAGTATTGTTGAATCAAATTAGTTATTCGATTTTGAAAGCGGTCCCAAGCCGACTGGGATTGAATCAGTTACAGTATTTGTAGTTGGTTCCTGATCTACTTTAAAACATGATTACAGAGTCGAGCTCAAGGTGGGCCCGGTTTTGAATCGAGTTGGTCCGTCTATGTGAAATTAATACATATTCAATCGGGTTGAAAACAAATTTATTAAAGCAGAACAGAGGGAAGTTTTTTTCAATGAATGTTGAAATTTACTTGATTTGCATACATGAATTTAAATTTCAGTATTTATTTACGATATATTCCTTTATATATATGAATTAACATTTTTATTATATATCTAGGAAATTGAAGTGTTGTTAGAAGGGATGAAATTTGTAGCAGGTTTGAAATTCAAGAGGGAAGTGTCGTACATTGATTTCCTAAACAGGGTAAGAAGTGGAGAGTTAGAGCTTCAATCTAAAGGAGAATGGGAAGTTCCACATCCATGGCTCAATCTTTTTGTCCCAAAGTCTTCCATTATGGATTTTAATGCTGGTGTTTTCTTAGACATCATTCACAGACAAAATAAACCCAGTGGCCCCATCCTTGTCTACCCAACATCCAGAAAAATGTACTACTCTACTTCTACAATTATCTTTTACTGGAGTACTCCACTAATTTAGTTTGGCAAATTATAATCCAATGTGCATGCAATAATTTAGCCTTGTGCATGTTTTAAGGATGTCTTAAAACTTTAAACCCATGTTTGTTTTACCCTTGAGTTCTATAGGTGTCTTAAAAACATTAAACTCATGCTTGATTAATTAATTTGATGTAAAAATTCAAGGGACGTAAATGTTTTATAAATTAAACTATATACTCCTGGATATACATATCGTCTAATAACAAATTTGATATAAAAATGGAAGGCACGTAAATTTTTTGTAAAAGTAGGAGTATATTGACATAATTAAATTATATAACTAAATAAACATGTTGTCTAATAACAATACTATAATATAGGTTTGATGAAAGGATGTCAGCAGTTATACCGGAAGGTGAAGAAGAGATATTTTACTGTGTGGGACTATTGCATTCGAGTAGTGATGAAGACTTAGATAGTCAGAACAATGAGATATTGGAGTATTGCAATAAATTTGGGCTCAAGATAAAGCAATATCTTCCATATTACAAGACCAAGCAAGAATGGAAAGATCATTTTGGACCTAACTGGAAGACTTTCCAAGAAAGGAAAGCTTTATTTGATCCCAAAATGATTTTGTCCCCAGGGCAAATGATCTTCACCCCCAACTCGTACTCATGATTACTAGATTCTTGTATCTAGCTAGCTAGTAGTAGTATTTTTAGAGTAGTGTTTACACTCATCATCACCGGATGTCTAGATAATGCTTAAATCTAGCTAGCTACTAGTACTATTTCTATAGTTTATTATGTTCACACAACGCATGGTTAGAAAATCATGATTAGTGTTCTTGAACTTTTGTCTTTTGGGATCATTAATTCACTATGCATGAGTCTTTAATATAAAGTGAGTTGAATGCATAGTTGCAACCATTTGAGTGGTTGAAACTTGAAAGTTGATAAGTGTATGTCAAGTAAGGAATGTCAAGCTAAGGAAGCTTTTAAGTGAAAGTGAATATCCCACATTGGAGTCACACAAGAAGGTGTTGGGTTTGAAGCTCAAATTTGAGCTGAAGCACATTTTAGGTCGGGACTTCCTTGCTCCTGACCCCCAACTCCGACCTCGGCGGGCACATTTTGGATTAGAGGAGATCGGGACTTAGGTCGGGTGATGACAAGTTGAGTTTTAGATCTCATTTTTTATATTATCCAAAATATCTTTTTTCTCTCAACTTTTCCCAATTTTTTCAAAATCATTAGAGTTGTTCTCTACTTGATTAGTATCATTTGTATATCATTTTAAGCTAAATCTAGTGTGTAGATTTGTCGTTGAGAATACTAGATTATAAAGTATTACTCAATTGGAGAAGCTTAGTTTGATAGGACTTTGTAACAATCTTTGTGAGATCATTCTAGTAGATTCTGCAGGGGCGTCGAGGCATATTATAAAGATTTGGTGTTATTCTTTCGGTATTTAGCATGTTGTATTATTGTTTGTTCAGATAGTAGATATTAGACTCGTAGGTTGGGTGTTGATATATCTGTTAATATCCTAACAATTGGTATCAGAGCTTGGTTGTAAGCTTGAGTCTAGATATAGTTTATCTGAAATACAATGGCGATAAAGGAGTATCGACACGGCATAGATAAATTCGATTGGGTTGATTTAAACATTGGAAGATGAACGTGGAAGATTATTTGTATGGGAAGAAGCTTACATGTGACTTTAAGTCGCAAATATGGAGGTTGAGGAATGGAATGAGCTAGATAGACAAGTCTTGGGTATAGTGAGACCGTGCTTGTCTAGGAACGTGGTTGCCAATGTTGCGAAGGAGACCACGACAAAGGGCTTGATGATAGCTTTGTCGGGGTTGTATGAGAAACCGTCCTCAGCAAATAAGGTCACGGTGATGAAAAGCGATTGTTTCAACGAGGATCTCGATAAACACTCCTATTGCTAGAGCGCCTTAATGATTTCAATAGTTTGATAAATCGATTGTGTCCACTTGTTGAGTTAACTTTGAATGGTTAAAGCATTAATACTATTAGCATCTTTAGGATAGTTGGGGGCCGATGAGGCGTGTTGGTAATTCGATTCGAGAATGAAATTCACGAGCAAGGTAGTCGAAGAGCGTGTCACGTCGAAGAAGTTCGGAAGAATGATGGGGGTGAAGAGAGTTTTGCATTGAATGTAGATAGAGGTAGAAACTATGACAAGGGAAGTGTCAAGAATAAATGGAGGTCAAAGTCGAGAGGAGGAGTAAGTCGGTTGGGCGTACTACAGAGTCTTGAGGGATGTGAGGCCCCGGTGCATATTGCGACAATGTAAGCGTCTTATGTCGAAGAACAACAAAAACGATGTTAATGTTGTTGATGATTATGCGGATGCATTACTCTTGTCTGTTGATTGCTCTATAAATTCTTGGATGCGGATTACGTTGATTGCTCTATAAATTCTTGAATTCTGGATTTTGGAGCATCATTTCTCTTCAATTTCATTTCATCTTGGCTCACAGCAAGTTCAAGTACTGATTCGTTTCTTGATGTGTGCAATCTAGAGGACATCATTCGGTATTGAACAAGCTTTGGAGAGGATTTTTGAAGGGCTTTCACGAGGTTGATTGAGGATTTGGGTTGGATTCGCTTCGTTGCAATGTAGATTCTTTTATTCATACATTTATATTTTGTATTTAGATTAATATATATTAATTTGAGGATTCGGGATGTATGAATTGGTGTTTATCACGAGTAAATTCATACTAGATTCCCCAACGGTGGCCTCGGAGCTACTCGAGTTTGATGTATTTTTATCTAGTTTGATTGATAATGTTAACGTAGTTGTTAGTTAATTTGATTATTCATGATTTATATATTGATTGATGAATATATAATATATGAAAAAAATCGACCATTTATATATATTTCCATTTGGAATCTTTGTTTGATGTATTGATTTTGATGATTTGATGCTTATTTAATTGTTTCATGAATTGAAAGGGATTAAAAATTAATTAATTTGCTTTTTAATTTGAGGTAGAATCAATTTCGATTTTCTGAAGAGGGTTTGAAATTTCGGAAAATTGCAATTAAATGCGTATTGTTAAGCTGACAGAGATTCGTTAGGATGTTTTAAAGGAATTTTTTGAATTTCTTGATACTCGAAAAATTCATTGAATTTCTGAATTATTTGAATTTAATAGAAAAATAAAAGTATTTTGATTAAATTCCAACTTGGACATGTTCAATAATGATATTGTTGATGTTCAAATCAATTGAAATTTTTGAATTTTAGAACCTCGAATCGTTTTACAAAAGTTGCAGTGTCTGGAAAAAGCGAAAAGCGAAATGAATTATCAAAATCGGTCGCTTGAACTTGTGGACATCGTCCGGGCTAAATCGGTCTTGGCGTGCCGTTCCGGCCACGGGCATAGGCTGGCGGCCGTACTACGGCGCTGGCCGTGACGTGTCTGTCGTGGGTGGCCGGAGGCAGTCGTTTGGCCGTTGAAGTTAAATCGTCCGTTTAGAAAACCCTAAATGTATTTTATGTAATTATTTTTTGTTTTAAAATTATTGGTGATTCTTAATTTTGGTTTCCATCATTAAATCATAAATTTTGTCATTAAGATGATTGAATATATATATCTTGAATGGCATTAAATTTGATTTATATTTCCATTCAAATTATTTTCATTAATTGATGAATTTTGAAAATATTTTTTGACAACTTTAAATTTTAAATTTTCGAGTTAATTCTTGTAAGTAATTATTCCGCTGATTTAAGAGGTTGGTAATTATTATAATAATTATCATTGTCGTAATGAATATATTTAAATTTAAAATTTATATTAATTGATAATTAATTATAAAATAATAGATCAATTAATTAGTCAGTATGAACACATTTATTTAATTTCATTTAATATAATGTGACATTAAGTTCATTATTTGTTTTAATGTTTTCTTGTATATATTGTTATGGAATGGAATGGAGGTGTATTGATATGACCCACGTTTTCGGTCTGGGTACGTCTTTGTTATAAATAACACGCTAAGTCATATTATATTATTTTTATTTTATTTTTCTTTGTTTCTCCCATGAAGCTTCATTGTTGTCTAAGTTGGGATTAGTGTATTTGAATTGTAATTCAAGGCCGGAGCTTGGTGGAGATTAGGAAAGGCAAAAGTATAATAAGTAAAATGTTAGTTTGATTTTGAAAATGTAATAGAGACTTTAGGGTCATCTCATCACCTTTCTTGAATGTCATTCTTTGTTTATTTTTCATTTTGTACATATTCTTGATTGTATTGCTACAATTGCATGGTAAAATAAAATCAAGGTAATATCTCGCGTTTAAATTTAAGCAACGTATCAAGCAAATGGGTTGCGTTATGGAGCTTGCTTGTGATGGCGAGTGTTACGGTTTACACTTTGATATGTGATGGATGCGTGTTGAAGTGATTTCCACTAACGTTGGGCTTTAGGATGATCACTCAAGTAATTATTTGGTTTTAATTGGTATCTTAACGGTTTAATAGAGATACAAAAGTGAATAGCATCTTGAATAGTGTGCTAGCGACCTGAAGTTATGTAGTTTTACATAATTGGTTGATAACCTACTATTATGCGGGTTCAAAATGTATGCAGTGTTGCCGTTTGGATTTAAGTATAATAGAGTGCTTGTCTTAATATATTTCGTGAGATTTAAAATTATTAGTATTTGCTATAATTTATTTGTAAGTGTTTAGCATGATAGTTTATTGAGTACGGTATGTAGCTTCTTTATCTTGTGGAATTATAATGGCTGCAGACTCTACTTCGCCTAGAACTACGCCCCGAACTACATTAACTCCTTTGCGTGTATGATGGTGCAAATTTTGAGACATGGTCTCGTGAGGTTGAAGAGTTGTCTTCTTCAAGTTACCTGGGATCGAATCGTCTTGTATAAAGGAATTCCTATAAGACCTTACAGGAACAACGATGTATGCCTTTTGGAAGAAATATGAGTTGCATAAGAGGACTCTCCCAAATGCAAAGTGTCTTATGCTTACTAGGATGGGAAGTTCGGGCTCACATATGATGGAAGTATCACGTGTATGACATTTATCGGATGCTCTTGGTGAATCGGAAGCGTCTGAGAATGTAATACAAAACTTTTCATGCTTTCGTTATTGGTTAATCGTGATTCGATTGCGCTTAGTGTGGATCAGCCAAGTGAGATCGCTTGGGATGCGTAAGCCCCCAAGTTAGAGTTCTTTATACTTATGAGATGCGCTTTAGTCGATATGTAGAAGTGCATCGAAGGCTATAAGCGGTACAAGGTCGTCAGGCCACCGCGAATTCATAAACAAATAATCATTGTGATGTAATGAATTTTTGGATATGAACAAGAAGGCCTTCCTTCTCTGGCGTTGCCTCTGAGGTAAATGTCGCTTGAGACGAGGGAAAGGGCAAGGGTGTCTGGGATGACATCTGCCACTATTGCAAACTCAAGGGTCACTAGAAAGGGGCCTATAGGAAATTCAATCGAAATAGAAAAAATGGTTTAATAAACACCAAACCTAAACGTATGTATGTTATTGAAGTTTGTACAACTTCTAATTCTACTTCATGGGTGCTAGACACTGGTTGTGGTTCTGTATTTGTCATAATGCGGGAACTTCAGTCAGTAGAAGACTTCGAAAGAGGGAAATGGATCTACATGTGGGGAGCGCCGCGAAGGTTGCGGCCACTGCGGTCAGGATCCGTCGGTTTAGAATTTGCCCACGGGCCTTGTTTGGAACTTATCTCCGGTTCTTATGTACTTTACAATTTGCGGGGAATATTATTTACGTTTGTTTTTGAATAATGATGGTTTTCACTTTAAATGGAATCGATGAATTTAGGATCACGGGAATGAGGTAGTATTTGGTATCGCCTCCACTTCAAATAATTACATTCGTTTTAGACATGATGATTGAGTAAATCTGACATAAACTAAAAGCGAATAAGCACAATCACTTAAACTGGCTTGTGCAAATGATTTATTGGGATCCTTACCTGGCTGATGTATGTGGGCCAATGAACACATACGCAGGAGGTTATAACTACTTCATTACATTCTTGATGATTAAAATTAGATATGGTTTTGTGTATACGATGGGAACCTGAGCACGGAATCCTTTGAGAAATTCAAGGAGTTCAGTAGTCTAACCAATTGAACGAGAGCAAATAAAAGATTCTCGATGCGATGGGGTGGAGAATATTTGAATCACAGTTCAATACTCATCTTAGAGAGTGTGGTATTGTTTCTGACTCACTCAGCGGGAAGCATATAAGCATGGCATGTCTGAAAGGAGAAATCGAACCATAGCGGCATGGTTCGGTCTATGATGACCTATCGTCTATCGGTTAATTTGGGATATCGCTTCTAAGCGCGACAACACATAAGCAGGATGTCAACAAGTATTGAGAAAACTCCACATGAGGCGTAGTTTGGGAGATTCCAAGTTGGGTTTCTCGAGCTTTGGGGCGTAAGCTTATGTTTAAATGCTATTTCATAGGATATCAGAAAGGAAACATTTGGTTACTACTTCTACCTAAGCATGAGAATAAAATCTTCATTGCTAAGGCGAGTGTTCTTGAAAAGAGATATCGTCGAGAAGGACTAGAAGTAATGGTGTTCATCTTGATGAAGCTTCCCGACTTGATAAGTCAATGTCGATGCATCTAATGCGAGAAACTTGTCTGACGCGCCACAGAACAGCACCTTCTTTCATAGAAGATCCATTCTTGATCACTTGAGAAAGTTGTGGAAGAACGACCCATAAGGAGATCAACGGGGATGGAAACTTGAACGAGCTACAGTATGGAGAGGCACTTAAATGCGTTGAAAGTGGCAGGCAACTGTATAAAGCGATAAATAGCAAGGATGTTACTTGACCCGCCCAGGTAAATGCGCCCAGGGTTAGAATCGTCCCAATCCTGGACACCAGTCGCCAATCGATGGATGACTCGATTTAAAAAAGACTTTTGTCTTGAAACAACTCGAAGACAATATACAATGGATAAAACAATTTTTAGAAAAGAATCCATCGTAGTATTCCCCAACCATAATAACAGCAACATCACAATAACTCCCAAGTACAAAATATCAACCTAATGACAAGAATCCCAAAATAACAAGCTATCTGAGGACAGCAAACTGCAATCCCGACAAAATAATATTAGAGGCTTGTGAGGATCAGCGCCTTGGCCGTGCATGGCTCACAACAAGTTCACGGCGTGGACTATGGCGAATAGTTTACATATAATATCGTATATTCAAGCGAATAGTTTCAAACAAGTTCACGGCGTGGACTAGCAATGAAATTTCCCTACTCGCTTGATGGAGTATCTTTAAGTCATCCGGATAATCTTGGCCATTGCTTTCATTTCATGACTATGAAATATGGAAAATGGATATAAAATTGCTTTCTTGAATGAAAATTTAGAGGAAGATGTGTATGAATTAACCTCGGGCTTTACATGTCTAAGGACCTAAGAAGGTATCTGGTGCAAGGTCCATTTGTAGTCTTAGCGAGCATCCGCGGTTGGGAGAGATCGGCGATGAATCGATTAAAGATTTTTGGTTTAAATGAAGAAGAATCTGTGTATATACAAGAAGGTAAGTGGGAGTTATCTATCATTTATAGTCATGTATGCTCGATGACATACTTATCATTAAACAACGTAAATTCTTGGCTTCAGTCAAAAGTTGGTTGTGTAAATGTTTCTGATAAAGGACTTAGGCAGACATAATATATACTTACTGATAAGATCAGCGAGATCGGGCGAGAAGGCTAATTAGACTTTATCGGGGATACTTATGTGAATAAGGTATTGCAAAGGTTCAACATGAGTGATTCCAAGAAGGGTAACCTCCCGTGAGACATGGAGTTCGGCTCGAGGAAGCGCGATGTCCCAATCTTAGTCTTTGAGATGAACAAAATGAAGGATATTACACTGACATTTATAGGATCCATCATTATGTCATTATTATACCTTAGACTGATGTGTCTTATGCCTTGGAGTATAACCCGGTAGATACCCGAAGCTAATCGGTGGTTTCACTTGGATTGGGTGAAGATGCATCTTGAAGTATGCGAAGAAGCCCAAGATGTTTTCTTGGTATATGGTGGAGATGATGAGTTAGTAATGCGGGTACGATGCGATTTCAAGCGGCATAGGCGACTATCGTTCCGATGCAGGTATGTATTTTGTCACCAGCGGTGGAGAAGCGGTATCTTGGAGGTTCAGCGAGTCTTGTTTCGATTCTACCACGAGAATCTAGTACATTCGCGTCTGGCAGCCCGTAAAGCATGTTGGATTAGAAATTCGTGGTGAGCTTGGTGTAGTACCTGGCGTTGAGGACGAGTTGAGTTACTTTGTGGCAATGCGGGGCGATAGCTCAGCTAAAAGAACCCCAGCCAGCATCACAAATCAATGCATTACCCAAAATTATCATTAGAGATATGATTAATAGGTTGAGATCGAAGTATGTAAGTAACTTGAGATGTCGGCCGACCCCTTACAAACCACTAAGTCAGGCAAAGCATGATGAGCGTCACAGCGAACATAGGTCATAGGCAGAGATGTCGCGGTGGTGAGTTAAGTGGGAGTCGGTATGTATCTATTATGTTATGTGAACAAATATTTGAATATTGTTGCTTCTTATATTCTAGTATATTTGTTTACTTAGATACATATGTTTAAATTTCCTTATAATATATACATGTATTGTATCACGATGAGTGAAAAGTTAAATTCTTAGGTTAGTCATGTTTCTAGAAGCGACATGAATTATTGATATATTGGGAGGATTTATCCGTCCTTGATATACAAAAAAAGGAAGATCTCGAGCCTCTGTGCGGTTGAGTAGCGATTGGTTTATGGGGCCATAAATGCTATTCGATTCATACTCGGTAAAGAAAGTTAAGGTGTTTAGCCCGGCTTACATAGTTAGCCTACGACTGGTCGGCGTGATAAAGGAATTGTAAAATGTCGTCCAAGGGCAAGTGGGAGTGTTGGAAATCAATGAGAATTGATTCCACTTTTCTTGTGCCCGTTGCGACAATTGTATTAATTCGTTACCGGTTTGGTTAAATGAGATTGAAGCTTAGTGTTCACACTTAGTAATTATATATTACTAGTGTAGGTTCATGATAATTTAAGTGGTTATGAAGCGATTGCTAGATCTTACTCATTAATCGTTATAATAATAGTAATTGGTCAATTATTATTATTATACATACTAATATCTGAGCACATAAGATCATTGTAGCATCTGATAGAATAATATTTCATGAATGAAATTAAGCAGACTTGTATATTGAGAAATATATCTCTCAATGTTATATATTTGTCCAAATATATGTTGATGAACATCGATTGGTTAAACTTGCAAGTTTAATCAATTAAGCGATTGAAAATTGATGAATAACTGATAAGTTATTCGATAGTGACTACGTTAATATTTTAGTGACTTGTTAAGTTAATTAAAATAGAACAACTCGCTAGTAACTCATTATTTAATTAGAAGCTCTTGGTCTAATTAAGTTAACGGGATTAAGCGATTTCTTAACAGTTGCTTAATAAATGGAATTTGGGGACGTAGTATTTAAAAGAGGATTAGGTTTTTTATGTAAGAATCATAAAAACCTCGACACCACCCCTCTTGAATAGCCGCCCCATCCCCGTAGAATTGGAAAGAGTTTTCTTCAATTTCATTTCAATCTTCAAACTCTAGCAAGTTCAAGTACTCGGTTCGTTTCCCTCTTGGTGTGTGCAATCTAGAGGACATCATTTCGGTGTTGAACAAGCTTTGGAGAGGATTTTGAAGGGGCTTTCACGCGAGGTTGATTGTGAGGATTTGGGTTCGTTCGCTTCCGTTGCAATGTAAGAATTCTTTTATTCATACATTTATATTTTGTATTTAGATTAATATACATTAATTTGAGGATCCGGGATGTATGAATTGGTGTTTATCACGAATAAATTCATACTAGATTCTAACTTGACGAATCTTTTTAGAAATAGCTTGAAGCAAAATCTAACATTTGCTATTTTATTGGTTATGGCGACGCTGAAATGGGATACAGGTTCTATGATCTGAAGAACCGGAAGATCATTCGAAGCAAGGATGTGGTCTTTAATGAACAAGTGTTATACAAAGACAGACAGAAAGTGTTGGAGGAGAAAGAAGTGGAAGGTAAAGTCGCAGCTGGCTTACCGAGGAAGTGAGCTTCGAGGAGAAAGCGCATGACTTCGGTTCCTTCCAAATGGCATATCTTAAATCATGCCCACGCTCCTGAAAGATCAACGAAGATCACTGGCGATATGCCACCTTTAGAGCGGATGGGTTCGGTTGAAGGGAGGCGGCAGTACGTGAAAACATTGCATCTGGGTGATCGGCGGAAGAGATTGTTAGGTGTTATTGATCGAGGTAGAACGCGGTCCCGGAAAGAAGTAGTAAGTCGATAAACCAACTTCGAGTATTCTCCCTCTGCTAACTTTCATAACATTAGCTGACGAGCGAGCTGTTAGTTATGGTGAAGCAGTACAATGTGATGATGCAATTAAGTGAGAGTTAGCGATGAAAGAAGATAGGTCATTGATGACAAGCGGGGCGTGGGAGTTGGTTAGACCGCCCACGAAGCTGAAGAATAATATTGCGAGAATAAATGGGTCTACCGAATCAAGGAAGAAACGGGGATGGGGCGTACACTACACAAAGCCATTTTGGTTGTCAAGGGTTCAACAGAGAGAAGGAATTGACTACACTGAAATATTCTCACCCGTAGTCAAGCTTGTGACAATCAGAACTGTTCTGGGATTGGTAGCGAGAGATGATCTGCATCTTCATCAGATGGATGTAAAAACAGCGTTTCTACATGGTGATCTAGATGAAGAATTATTCATGAAGCAACCTCAAGGCTTTGAGGTTAGAGGGAAAGAAAATTTGGTCTGCAAACTTCAGAAAGAGGCTTTGTATGGCAAAACGAAGCTCACGGCGATTGGAATATTACCTTTGATAACTTTATCAAAAGGTTGGAAGTTTGTGAGTTGTGAGACCCATACTATTTATTACATAGAAAGTTCGAAAAGATTATGTTATCTCGGCCTTTTTGGTCGTGATATGTTGATTGTGGGAGGCTGATTTGTAGAAGTAAACATGTTGAAGAAAAGAGTTGTCGATAGGATTTAACGATAAAGGACCTAGGTGATGCGAGCAAGTGCGTGGATGAGAATAATCGAGAGATCGGGATTCTCGAGATTGACGCAAGAGGAATACCTGAAGAAGGTGATCAAGCGATTCAACATGTGGATACAAAACACAATATGTACCCATTATTTGCTCATTTTCAATTATGACCTAGCAATCACCTGAGACTAAAGATGATTTAGAGTATATGGATAAGGTGCCTTATGCCTCTGCGGTAGGTAGTCTTATGTATGTTATGGTGTGCTTAGACCTGATATTGCACATCTTTGTGAGAGTTGTCGATAGATATATGTCGGGCAAGGAGAGAACATTTTGAAAATTTGTGAAGTGGATTTTGAGATACTGAATGGTAGTGTTGAAAAAATCCTTATGTTTAAAATAAAATCTAGTATGGGGTTGGAGGGATATGTAAATGTGATAACGATTGGTGATGTTGATAGTAGAAAGTCTACTCTTTGGATATGTATTCACGTTAGAAATTACTTCTATTAGGCGGAATCAAAGTTGCAACAATAGTAGCATTGTCTAGTTGTGAGGCAGAGTATGTTGCTATGGCGGAAGCCGTGAAGGAGATGATTTGGTTGCAAACTTTTGAAGAAGAGTTGAATCTTGAGCATGGATGCTTAACCGTTGTCTTTGTGATAGTCGAGTGCTATTTATCGGCTAAAGTGCGACGTGTTTCATGCGAGGACAAAGCACGTAGGGCGAGATGCCATTTCGCGCGTTACATGTTGGAGAATAGGGTCCACGAAGCGAGATTCTTGGAGATGTGAATCCAGTGATATGTTTACAAGGTTGTAAACAAGGAGAAGATGAAGTTGTGTTCGAGCTTCAATTGGCCTTCGGGCCGGGCAGCTGGCTTCTTCTTTAACGGAATAAGGGCTTGAATGGTGATTTGGGGAACATCTTGAGTGGAATTATTGGGTTTGAAGCTGGAATTTGAGGCGGGGCAGGTTGGAGTCGGGAGGAGGTCGGGACCTCCTGCTCCCAACCTAACTCCCGACCTCGGGCACATTTTGGATCAGAGGAGATCGGGATTTAGGTCGGGTGATGATAAGTCCCGACCTAAGTCCAGACCTAGGCGGTGGAAGTGCATAAGTTGAGTTTTAGATCTCATTTTTGATATTATCCAAAATATCTTTTTTCTCTCAACTTTTCCCAATTTTCAAATTATTAAAGTTGTTCTCTTGATTAGTATCGTTGTATATCGTTTAAGATAAATCTATTGTGTAGATTTGTGGGTTGAAATCTTAGATTATAAAGAAGTATTACTCGGTGGAGAAGCTTAGTTTGATAGGACTTTGTGTCGATCTTTGTGAGATCATTCTAATGGGTGCAAGCTGGCCAAGCAGGGCGTACCTTGAGGAACTGTGTAAAGATTTGGTGTTATTTACTTCGGTATTTTCTTACATGGAAATATTTTTGTTTGTTGAATGAAGTAGATATTAGACTGTAGGTTGGGTGTTAGAATATCTCTTAATAATATCCTAACAGAAGGAAGAAGATCAATTTTTAAGTAGAATAAATAAACACTTATGAGTATGTCAAGTCTCCGAGGGTGTAGTAAGAGTATATGTTTGGACAAATATAGAACATCAGTTCCGTAGTATATCCAAAATATCCTTTAATTAAAGGACGTTTAAATTGTGTTAATAACGGTGTAAGATTTTTAATTGAATCTTAATCCAAAAAAGAAAAGAAAAATTATTTTCGTCAAAAAAGATTTCTAATTGAAAAAAGAAAAAAAAACTATTTTGATCATAAAAGAAGTTCTTTCAAAAATAACTTTACTACTATATCCTTTAATTAAAGTACGCTTAAATTGTGTTAATAACGGTATAAGATTTCTAATAGAATCTTAATCCAAAAGGGAAAAGAAAAATTATTTTGGTCATAAAAGATTTCTAATTGAATCTTAATCCAAAAAGGAAAAAAAAACTATTTTGGTCATAAAAGAAGTTCTTTCAAAAATAACTCTACTACTATGAAATTTGATGAAATTTGTTACATATATATAAGAGAGGACGTAAGTCCTTTAGTGTAGGCACTGTAAGATTTCTAATTGAATCTTAATCCAAAAACGAAAAGAAAAACTATTTTGGTCATAAAAGAAGTTCTTTCAAAAATAATTCCACTACTAAGAAATTTGATGGAATTTGCTACATATATATATAAGAGATGGAATTTGCTACATATATATATAAGAGATGGAATTTGCTACATATATATAAGAGAAGACGTAAGTCCTTTAGTGTAGGCAGTCTAAGGACAAGAAGTTAACAAATAAGCGAGAAACGTGTTGTTAATAAATGTTACAACTTGACTGACTTAGGATGGGTAGAAACTAGCCAATGAAATGTCGCTAAAGTGAATTTTGTGGGAACTAACTCAAGAATGGAGGATTGAAACTGGTGCTATAAGACACGTATGTTCAGTCAAGGATCACTTTTCATTTGATGGAATTTGCTACATGTATACAAGAGAAGACGTAAGTCCTTTAGTGTAAACGTCCCAGGACAAAGTGACATAAAGACAAATTATGTTGATCGAGGATCACTTTTAATTTGATGGAATTTGCTACATATATACAAGAGAGGACGTAAGTCCTTTAGTGTAGGCAGTCTAAGGACAAGAAGTTAACAAATGGCAAGAATGTGGTGTTAATGTTACAACCAATGACTTGGGATGGAGTGAAACTGTCAACAGTAATCGCTAAACTGAATTTTGTGGAAACTAACCCATAAGAATGGAGGATTGAAACTGGTGCTATAAGACACGTATGTTCAGTCAAGGATCACTTTCAAGTCACTTGCTAGTGGAGAAAAGATGTACATGGAAAACTCTTCGACATCAACGATCGAGAGAGAATTAAGTATTGTGACGAAGATGACTTCAGGGAAAGAAGTCACTATAAATAATGTCCACTTTATTGCAGAGCTTAGTAAGAACTTAGGGTCTTGTTCTTTAATGAAGAAGAATTGTTTTTACATTTTAACTGAGTCAGATAAAGTTGTGTTGTCTAAGTCAGGTATGTTTGTTAAAAAAGCTATATTGTTGATGGACTTTTCAAGATGAATGTAATATTCATGGAAAATATGAATAAGACATCTATTAATTTAGCTTACTTGACTGAATCTCCCTACTTTATTGCATACTAGGCTAGGTCACGTGTGTTTTAATTCTTTAAAGAGAATGATAAAATTGGATCACATACCTAAAGTTCAGATTGATAAAATATTACAAGTACGAAACATGTGTCGAAGTAAAATTAACAAGGGCATCATTCTCATGTGTGGTTAGGAATAAATACTTGAATTAGTCATAATGTGTGTGAGATATAAGCATAATAAAATCTAAAGGTGAAAATGAATTTTTTGTCACCTTTGTAGATGATTGCATTAAATTTTGCTATTTATATTTGATGAAAAGTAAAAATGAAGCAATGCATAAATTTGCTCTTTACAAGAGAGTTGAAATTAACTTGAGAGAATAAAATAGTGCAAAGTGATGGTGGTGAGTTTATCAAATTTGATGATAAAGGTGCGAGGTTTGATGGTGTTAATTGTTGGGAAGGAGGAGGGGAGACAAAGAAAAGGATGTCATGGGTGGTAGTGGGGGTGGTGGTTAGATTGGGGTTTCGGGGTGGGAATGCGGGGTTTGGGTAAGGGGTAGGGGTGCGGGTACAGGTGAAAGTATACTTGGTCGGTTGGGGGTGAGGGGGGGTAAGGTAGGAAGGGAGGTATTATTCAATTACAATATAATTATTAAAATAATTAAAGAATATTTAGGGTAAAAATGAAATTGAGAAGAAAAGTGTATTGAATGTATACGAGAAGAGTTTGGATAATTTAGAACACTAAAATAGTGAGCTGACTAAAATATCCTCGGTAAAACTAACGGATGGAGCAATTTGACGGAGATTTTGGACGGTTGTACCAAAGTGGGACAGTTTAAGAACATGAATGATCAAAACATAAACTCATAAAGGTTTTAAATATCGGTGGTCAGTAGAGCTTTTTTTTGAAACGTTAGTGATGTGATATGGAATTAACCGCCATGTACAATTTCAATATATATTTTGAGATTAGTTCTTTTTTTAAACATTTCAGATTTCATATACATAACGTGCATTTCAGGTCTCTTTTATATGCAGAAATACTCAGAAAATCAATACAACAAGACACCATTAACTAACATAACATTCTAGATCGAGTAGAACTGGACTAGGCTTGTACATCAAACATTGCTTAGCTACTAGACAAGCCATGTTATCTCTTCTTGTTAGTTCTTCCTGTTACAGAAATTTGTATTTTATGTTAGTGGTCTTCTTCACAATATCAAACAACAATATTAAAGCAATTCTTTTCATTTCGATGATCACAAAATATGGTTTCTCAAGTGTGATAGGAGTGTAAATGATCTTTCAACTGCTCTAAACTATTCATTGTCAAATTTCTATTGCCCCTTTTCAACCAAGTTAGAAATGGCACTTCCCTTCCAAGTAAAACTTAGTGATCATCTCAAGATTGTCTCCAGTTATTATATAGTTTCAAGAACCATAATTATATAGAATCTGGTAGTTGAATATTCAAAATTGTTTGGACATAGGGAAGTGATGAAAAAATAATAATCCACACATCTAGCCAAATGGATATACGGAGTAATAGATTAAATTATAGGATGAAATTTTATAATTTGTGTATTTCAAATTTACAAATTCCTGAATCCATCGATGCAAATCGAACATTTTCAAAATTTGTATACGCGGATCCACTTTCATATCACACTATTCAAGAAACATAGATGGGAATTCTGCTTACCTTGATCTGGTGGCTCCTCTCGAAGAGGTAGAAATAGCGCCATTTTTAGCTTGGACGGAGCTTTTCTTGACCCTTGAGTTAGGAGCCCCTGCAAAAACGGAAGCTATTTCAGCAAAGCAAATTGGAGCTTGGGGAATTCTAACTTACATGGTGCAAGATAATTGTAAAACCTCTAGAAGGAATGAAGGGAGACTGTATTTCATCATCATCCAACTCTGGCTCTGTCACTCCACTAGCAGAAATAGATTCAGACTTGACTTCTTCTGATCTTGTCCCTGATAACTCGGTCATATCACTGGTTGACATATCAGTAACTTCGCCATCTGTTCCCTCTGTAGAAATGATGGTAACAGCTTACTTTAACTAAAATAGCTTGACAATATCAAGAGCCTCGACAAAAGACGCAAGTGAGTAACAATATTACCAGCAACTCATTTCCGTATAGTCAAACAAAATAAGAGAGAAAATGGTGTGTGTTGATCCTTTAAGAGATATTGAACAAATCATGTTATGCTAACACATCTTAAATTGGACAGGAGGTCAGACAGAGTAGCAAGAATGAACAGAACAAGCAGCATTATTGATATGTGCACTGAGATGATGATACTTTCAAGTAAAAAGATCTCTCACCATCAATTAATATAACAAGCCAAAATTCAAACTCCTGACACAGGATATTATATCTACTCTGATCAATTTGAAAATTATTCAACAGTGTGCAATAAAGAATAAAGTGAAATAGAAAATCAAATGCTTGTCAACACACATCAGCTATCTAAATTCTCGCCTTAATTTCAAGACTCATAATGTCATCTCCAGCAATGATTGTAGAAGGAAAATAGGAAAATACTATTTCGGAACTTTTAGCATTCTGGACAAGGCCTTCAAAATCTCTGATAATTTAAACAGATCAATATTGATCATAAATCTTAGTTTTGTGATGAGCAAATACCATGGAACAGACATCATTGCGATTTTTTACATCAGAACATTGAAGTCATAAACTACTCCACCAATCGATCTTAGATGTGCGAACTACCTTCATGACCTATGAAAGGCTTCAGATCTGCTTAGATATGCAAAATATTTTGTAGAAGTATATTGTGATACATAAGAGGGCTTAGCTTCCCAAGTTTATTGGACTTTGTTTATTGACAATACTTCCATATGATATCAGAGTCTTCGAAGCATGCTCCCCAAAACAGAAAAGGAGAAAATAGAAGGAAAAAACAAGAAAGGCATAAACATACGAATTACGAAAACACAACAAAAGTCGCTTCAATTTTCCTATCGTAGTTACCTTCAGCAATGTCAGACTCTACAGAATCCTCGTCTCTCTTTGCTGCCACAATCCCCTCCAAGCTATCAACCTTTTGTTGATGGGCTTGAGCATTCTGTGCTGTAGCTTCCTGATCCCTCTTTTCAATGTGAAATCTATTAATTTTTTCTTCAAACTCTTCGATACATGACTTCAGTTCTGGTTTGGCAAACTTCTTAGCCTGAGTAAAGATATGAGAATAAATAAGCAGAAGGTTCAGATTAATCGTATCATACATAAGATGCTCATGACACCAAAGTTTCCTTACACAAAAAGAAGGTTCACTTACCTTGTTGATTATATTTCTGAAGTGATCCATAACTGTTCCATTGGATAAAACATGTTCATAAGTTTTAAATGATTCGATGAGCCTTCTCATGCTTTTCTCAGTGAATGTGAGTTGAGAGAGGCAGTAAGATATGTATTCCCATTGCTTTCCATCTGCATATTTCAAATTCCAGCACAGCCAAAATGAACTTTAAGAAATTAAGTATTAATATCCTTAAACTGACAGCAGTGTGTCAACAAAATGAATTGCCACTGGAGTTAAGATACTGCAACCAGTATACCTGAAACCCCACTAAATCTATTACAGAGCTTCTCAACAAGAGACTCCATTTGTTTATCCTGAAGAAGGGAAAATCAATGAATCAACAAAAATTAGAGAAAAACAAAGGTAGGATGCTTTTTTCCTAAAAAAGGCAATGGTTTCTACCTTCTTAATGGAACCAATTAAAAAGTGCATGATGTTGCAGAAGGCTTCTTCCTTCAGGTTCTGGCTAGACAATCTACCCAGAATATCAGGCAGTAGATTATAAATAGGATTAGCCCCTGGAATAAGAGGAAAGAGTTTCAGTTCAATCTTCCAGATGTAATATTGTATTTATATGTGGGAGAGAAAGCTTCGTTTAACTAGTTGGTTAAATGAAAAAGGAAAAAGAAATAATATATAAAACAACTCAAGGTAAAAGGATTGTGGCACATCTTCACTGGGATTATCACCTTTCTTTGACAACTCATTGAAGAAAAGTTTGGCTAGACTCGAAATCCTTTCATCTTCATCTTCTAGGCAAATGGTCATCTCATTTATATAACCTTTAACCTAGAATATTTAGGATTAATAAAGATGAATACATATTCAAATCTTGAAATCTATAATTAATCGAAAATCATTCTAACCTTCATCATGTCATTCAAAATAAGATGAGAAAGAACCAAAACAGCATTTTTCCTGACAGTCGCTGATCGATCTCTTAGGCGTGCATACATGTTTTCTGTCCAAGGCTCCAAGAGATTAGGAAAACGAACTGCAAGATCTCCGAGTGCTATAGTACAATTTGAACGAACAGTATCTGAAGGTGAACCCTCAACCACAGTAAAGAGAAGCTGAAGGTTTGCAGCGCTGGGTGGACATCCAAGTCATCATTAGACAACCAATCAACAATAAATGCTATACAATCAGGAGAAATAAAAATCAAAAGTAAATTTCACCAGAAGTCAGCATCAATTATCATAAACTGACATAAGGCAAGCATTCCAGAAGCCTGAAGTTTGGGATACTGGAACAAATATTCAGTCAGTAGAGGTAATCACTGTGACGTAATGATTAGAGGAAGAAGTAAATCTAGAGGGCTATGGACATCCATAACCTAAACTTGAGCAATGAAATCAATATGGTCATTTAACACAGACCTTCCTCATTAAATTAAAATTCCTGCAAAGTTTTGACAAAAAAGGCGCACACTGGCCAATCAAGTTTTTCTCTGTTGAACCACCACAGATGATTTCTTTCTCTGCTCTTTCTGATAGAGAATCTATTACAGCATCTTCAGAAGGTGCAACACCTAATTCTGCATTAATACCACTATCCTACAACGAATTTATATGAAATTTGTTAGTATTTGCATCTGATTAGTTGATAAAGAAAATTAGCAATAGAAATGGTAAATTAGAAAATGCAATTTACCTTCTGAGTGTCAGTACTTGTTTCCTTTGTAGTGCTTCTTACACTCTCCACACCTATGTTATCTTTCTTTCTTCTCTCTTTCTGAATCTCACGGACAGAAGATTCGATATAGACCAGTTGGTTCATAGCAACATGACTTGCAACAAAAAGATATCTGCTAAGTCCTGTGGCTGGAACAGCGGTAATAATGCTACAGTCGATATTGTCAATATCATTTTGCATCTCCTGCGTCTGAGAATTTCTAAATACAGAACTAAGAGATCTTTTCACTAGACCCGCAGCAATTGTTTCAGGAGTTGGATGAATCACATATATTGTAGATATTGCTTTTTCTGCAGCAGCATACCACATTTTATCAGAGAGTCCAGGGCCATTGATTAAGCTTTCCAGAATATCAAATAACCTGCCACCATTGGAAGACAGTAATCTTTTCCTATCCTCATCTGACAGTCTTTGAAGTGCAATGCATGCTGTCCTAGCTAGCAAAGGATCCACTTTTGCCCAGCGACCAAACCCAATGTCAACAATGTCCTGTAGGTGAGCACTAAGGACACCACTAAATGATTTTGCAGCCATGCACAGAATAGACAGAGCTCCTCGACTTTGTTCTGCTTTAGTCCCGTTAATATTGAAACAGAAGAAATCCCATAGCGCAGATATCTGGGAGCATGAGTAAAATTGTTGACTATTAGGCATAAGGCAAGAAATCAATCACTCATAAATGGACATTATTGATGAGCATATATCGATGTGAATTGCTAGAGCTGTTAATTTCTAGGCTAACAGTTACGAATTGATACCAAAATAAGTTAACAGTAGAAGTTGAAAAATTATTCTAGTATGGTCAAGTGACCTAAGCTCTCTTTTCCATATTAAGTGATTTCATGGTACAGGTTACTGGATTGACAAGTAATAGCTTTGCTGTAGCTTACATTACACAACCTTGCTTCCAAAGAAACCATAACACAAATATATTATTTTCTAAAATATCAATGAACCAACTTCATCTATGAGAGTTACTTTGGTGGCTCAATCAACAATGAATTCCCTTCCAACATAGCTAGAAACACAATTTGTTGTTTGACCAAACTATTGATAATATTTGGAGCAGAGAGATAGAATGGATAAGTGACCACAAGGAGCATATATGGGTCGTAAACAAACACAGCCCCCTACCCACCATCATATGACATAATGAACTCACAACATATTCATATATATATTGAGTGTGTGAGTGTAGGAATTTGACTTTGTATTATTTAAAAAATGGCGCCTGTCTTGTCTTCACAGTTGGATGAAATATATTGCAAAAGGAGGACCTTACCATTGCTGATGTTATGTCACCTTTTGACACCAAGGCACCAACTATTGACTCTAATGCAGCAAGATCTCCAATGTTTGAATCAACAGCAAGATTTATAAGATTCTTAGCAGATTCTATTGGGTTCTTCCTTATGTAGATCGTGATAAACGCATTCTCAACTGCTTCATAAATTGATTTGTCCAGAGAGAAAACCTGTATATGTCCAATTTAACGTTAAGATAATTCCAAAGTATGCAACAAATATATAAAGCATCACTGAGCTATAGTAATACCAGTGGTAACATCTTCCTAAGGCAGTCTTCAGAACCATCAATCTGAAACTGTCTACACCTCATAAGCAGCAGGATTGTGTTCTCAACATCAGTTGCTGAAGACGAAGACATTAATTGGACTAGGGTAGGCATAATCGCAGACAAAAAATTTGAAAATCTTAAGCCTGCCTCCAGTGATGCTACTAAAGTCCTAGTTTGCTCCAAATTCCCAAAATCTGGTACACAATTATCTCTACAATCTAGTCCTTCTTCACTAAGCAGGCTGTCTGGTAAACTGTCGTTGTGCTTCTTTGTTATATCCTCATTAACTTCATTTTCGACCTCGCCATCCCCACAGCAATTCTCATTATCTGAAGGTATTCTATCCAAGTCATTGTCGGGTTGACCCTTCGTCTCAAGCCCAAGTAATTTCTTCCTATATTGTTCTAATGTTGCACTGAAAGAAGCAGCACGGAGTTGGGGACCAAAAGGATTATGTTGCAACATCATGATCAAAAGATTAAGAGCAGACTTTCTAACAATTGCACTCTTATCCTCTAATCTACCAGTAGCCACTGCAACAACCTCATTCCACAAGCCTATTGAAACCGAATTTTCTTCACATAACTCAGCCCAAACCTGAAGAACCCGACTCCTTGTGTATGCTGAGACATCTCGGCAGCGCTCTAATAGAATCTCTAGCATAGCCTGCTTAGTTCTAAGACGGATGGATTTTGAGCTTATTTCACCCTCGACATCATTAAAGGCTTTTATGACTAACTTCCCTAAAACTCCAACAAGAGCATTTCTTATCTTATAAGACTCTCCACCAAAATGAGGGACTAATAATCCAATGTTTGTTGAAATTAACTTTGGCATTCGATCAGCAACCTCCACGAGGAATCGCCCGACATTTTCAGCACCAACAGTATCCTTCACGTAGTCCTTTGGATTTGTCCGTCCAACCTCTCGAACAAGGGAAGTTGCCAGACTTCCATCAGAATATTTCTTTTCAGCCACAGAAACAGCATCGGCCAAGGGAATAACAACATAATCATACTTGTGAATTAGATGCAGAATCGAAGCACATGCTTGTGCGACGTAGTGGTATTTTGTTGCACATGTTCCAACTATTCGACATAAAGCATCTTTTGAATCAGAATGTTTCAACAATGCAGAATTTTCAAACATTGAGAGAGCATTTCTGCAAACAACACGATAAAAAATATATATTAACTATGATTATCAAACCATGGAGAGTATATATTGTCAATAAAAAATACAGATCAACTAAGAACTTACTTGACGATGAAAGACAAGTAATTTTCGTCAGGGTCAGATGATCCAAAGAGAGACGAAAGGTTGATCTCCAGCGAATTAGCAATCAGATTAAGTACCCTTCCCCGTTGGAGTTCCCAGTTCCATGAATTAACAAGTTGTTTTTTACGACTACTAACTGCAACCTGAAACAATTAGCACATTGGGATTGCCCTCAAATAGCAACATAAGAACTAGTTTAACACTAAACTCGATACAGTATCAGGTTTCTATCTTGTTTCTTCCCATACTTCACAAATAAGCATAGTCTCAACAGTTCAAATATGTTTACCATATAATTTAACAGCAATCCATTATTCCACACATATGGTACAGTCGTACAGATAACATCACTAGTATAACTGAACTTCATACAGGCCAATTATATCAATTTTATGTTTATCAAAATGCAAAATACGTCAATTAAAAATAACAGGACGGGTATTATGAAAAATTGCATACCTTGGAGGGGTGAATCGAGTTACAATTTGAACTGGCTTCTTCAATCAGCGCAATATGAACCAGGAAGAAAGTGTAGATTTTGAATGCATTTCGATGAGAAGCCACGCGATCACCCACTGAGCTCTCTTTGTTTTCTTCATCATCGCTTCCTTCAATCTCTTCATTTCCACTCCGATTCAAAGATGCCCTCCTCAACAAGGAACCAACATTTGGCAATAACACACTCAAATTAGACCTCAAAGAATCAGTCAAATTGAACTTGCACGCTGGAGGGAGAGAACTAAAAGCCTTCACTAACGAATATACACGGTCGAATATATGCTGTTCTTCAATGGAGAAGAGCTCTTTATCAGATAAATCGAATGATATGCCTGAAAACAGTAAAAAGAAAGGGGGAATTTGAAGAAATTAGTTGAAGTTTGCACGAAGACGAAAAATTCTACCTACATCCCAATCATGTCATCCAGATTGATTTTCTACATTCAGAATTAACACACTTTAAGGTATTATTCAACACAAATAACTTCAATTTTAATCAAAATATACACCTTAAACAACCAACATAAGGAGAATCTAAAGAAATTAGTACGTACATTTCAAAAATATCGTCCAGTTTGTTTTTCTATGGTTAAAATATACAAACTTAAAGCATTAATTGCCACACATAACATTAATTTAAATCAAAATTACCATATTAGCAGTAGAATAGGTTGAAAAATACTATCCTATGATATATTTTCACATAATATGATACTTTACATGTACAAATATATTTAAGTTCAAAATTTTAATATTGAACGATTGTTTTGAGATGGAGGGTATAATACTCTCAATATTGTTCATATGATATTTCATAAAGTAAACACAAAAAATACTTGAAGCGATTTTTTTTTTTTAAGTCCACCAGCAAAATTGAAAACTGGACAATGTTTTTGGGACGGAGGGGTGGAAGAGACCCTTAACGAATTCTTCGAGATCTGCAGGGGAGAGAGATGAAACGGGAGTTAGAGTTTGGACAGTGAGGTGTGAGTCATCGTCGGAGGAGTCTCTGTCTCCTTCTAGAGCTTCAAGGGTTTGAGGGAAGATGAAGGATGGAGCCATTGCAGTGTTCACTTCTCTCTCTATCTCTATGTGTTTGTGTTTCAAATCAATTTTGGGTATGCTGAGCGGGAAAATGCTCAAACAAAGGCGTGGGGGAGGGTACTTACGTTTTACGAGCCTGCACTATCGATTGACTACTACTAAAATTAAAATCGAACCCATTTCGTTTTCAAATATCAACTAATCGATTGGTTTCGCTTTACTTAGCCCGGCACTTATCGTGTCGGCCGGTTTGGAAATTTGTGCACACCCCTACTTGCTTTTTTCATTTCTCAATACTTCTAATGGCAAATGGCAAAAACACCCATCGGACTTCTGAAAATATTGAATTTCACCCACTCTACAACTTTTTTATCTATTATACCCACTGACCATCCTTAAGTCTAACAATTTCAGTAATTCCTTCTAGTCAACCGCTAAATTGACCGTTAACTCATTTTTATGGGGTTTTATGCAATTATTTCCTGAAATCACTCAATTTTGACAAACATAAAATCTGCTGAGCTTGAATCAAGATATTTCAGCCTTTAATGAATTATTATTTTTACAACTCAGTAGAGTTCCTAGGGTTTGAATCAGTAAAGTTTCGTGACATTATTATGATACCAGAAATCTAACAATGGGTTCATGGGTCTTTGGCTTTAGGTTAATATAAGTGGTTAGTATAAATAGTTTTTAACACTTAAATTCATTATGTCATGTTAATGGTAGTGTTATGTCTTAGTTAAGTCACACGAGTTTTCATCTCACAAACAAAAACCTTAGCTACCAATGTCTCACATTCAGTCGTATAGAGGAGAAAATTCTTGTTACACTTTATTGTTCTAGTAGACATAAGGGAAGGGATTGGATTATCGTTGGTGTATATTATTCTTAGAAACAACCTAATTTGTTGATCAAGCCTCCTTCCGAAGATACCTGCTTAAACTCGTGTATAATATAAAATCTTTTACTCAATTATTGTTTTTATAACCACGTATTGTTCCTGAGAATTGAATCGGATAACAGTTTGTAGTTATTCTGATCCATGAAACCCAACAATTCCAACATTTGATCCATGAAACCCAACAATTCCAACATTTGAAATTTAGCCTTAATAGTTTCATATTATTACACACTGAGCCTAAGAAGTTTATAATCACATTATGGGTTCAGTAAACTTGTATGTGTCGAAAATCAATGAATATTGGTTTCAATAATTATGCTCATTACGACAATTGTTGTAACAATTTATTTACTAGTTTAATTAAATGTGATTACATAAACAAAACATTCAATAATAGTAATTGTTATTACTAGTCGGGATCTCATACATGTAAGCTTAGATGACATTTGCATGTTAAGTTATAATGCGTCATGAAGCTTGAGGTGATTAAAAAATCTATGACAGATTAAATTCTATGATAGACAAATTCTCTTATTGACAAAGCAACTCTCTATTAGGAGGTCCGTTTCCTATTGTGTAAAGACCTCTACGGAGCGACCGGCTCTAATTTATTGGTTATTGTAGGATATGAATAGTTTACGCTGTCCCATATGAACACTATTAGTCAAATAATTCATATTAATGGGCTGGCCTAGTATACTCGGAGAGTAACTAAAGAAGTTTTTGAACTCAAAAGATTACAACTTGACCAGTCAATTTGTATTATGGTAATGTTGTTAAAGAATATGCATTTAATAAGATAGATGTGTTTTAACACATTTTTAGTTGTATTGTAAACTTAGACGATGATAACCTGAGAAATGGCTAACTACCATAAAATCTGAGATAGTTTCTATGTACCAAAACGAGGTTTGGTCCTTGTTACGCTTAACTAGTGAGATTCACCGCTAAGTGTAAGTAGGTATTTGAGAAGAAACTGGATCCAATTGGTAATGTCCTCGGTTTCAAGGCAAGCTTATGACAAAAAGCTTTAAACCCATTTTGGTCTACAAATTGTGATAAGCACTATAATGATAATCTTAGTCATTGCAGAATCTATGGTTGAGACACCGAGCATATGGATGTAAAGACTACTTGCAAGTAGCTTTTTGATTAAGGACATGATTGTAATCATTGCCTTCCGGCTTTGCATGTCCGAAAGGATCTAAGAGTTTCATGCAAGCTTAAAGGATCCACCTGTGGATTTAAGCGAACATCTCGAAGTTGATATCTTCTTCTATCATTGAATCAAAGTTTGATTTCACGAGATCAAAGAAGAAACTGAACGATGCAAGGTTCAGTGGGAGCTAATTCATTTACTTTCTAGAATAAGTTAAGCAATTGATTGAACAAGGTAATTCTTGTCTTACAATCTGATTGTTATAATGGATGCGTAATTCATTCATATAGTCATTTATTCTTTCACGGATGGCTGAAATAATAAATCCCAAGACAAGTCTGCAGTTTCTAGAGAGGCAACCTGTGAGCGTTGACAAGAGAACCTCTTCAAGTCTAGAAACGTGGGATAACTAATTTTTCCTTTGTCAGATGCTGACCAATTTTTCATTTGTTAGATGCTGATGGTTTTGGAGCAACTAGCATTTGATGACCAACATAGTGATTGATTGATGATCGATTTTCTTAGATCATGATAGCTTGTAAGTCTAATCAAACTTATGGTTTGTCAGTTTGCATAACTGATCAACTGGATTGACTGCTGTAAAATTAGAGAAGGTATGTACATCTATGTCCTATGAATTTTGCTTAGAACTGTTGAAATTTAGCGATTCTTAAACCTACGTATAAAACTATCTATGTTATATGAGATTTGTGCTTGGACTATGTCAAACGTCTGCCTTAAGCGGGGATCATAACGGCATATGTTAGATAACATAGTGAGTATATGTAACGACCCACCCCAATTCGGCCGCCCTGAGGTTAAGATCATCAACAACCCTGCATAACGTAGTCAACCGATGGATAATAACAAAAATGACTTCATTTCAGATTAATAATAAAAATACTTTTAGTCCATCGCTTCCGAACGAACAACACATCCCAAAAATACATCATCAACACAAACAATAATCAACCCGAATAATACAAACCAACAAAACACAACATAGTTCCACAATACATCTTAATAGTAGTACGGTCAAGCATACGAATTCTCAATGTACAACATAAAAGTTCTAGAACATAGCAAGGAACAATAGGAGAATGACCTTGAGGACTCTGCCACCACCGCTCACTCTACGATCTTATTCCTCACTGCCGACGCAGCCTCCTCAACAACCTCGACGATCAACTCCTAAAACCTAAGCATAAATGCCCGCCATAGAGAAAAGTGGAGTAAGTCAGAAAGGTTAGTGAATACAAAAACCAATTTAATGTATCCAACCACATATAATAATACTTATATAAGAGCATATGTATGAATGTTAATAAGACTATTCAATGAACCACTATTCTCAAATTTCTATAGTAAATCCCTTATTTAATATTACTACTAGATCAATAAAACACTCCACATATATTCATAACCACTGGACAATGCATAATCAAATATTCATTCAAATAAAATAATACAAATAATATACGAAACAAATGTATAACATCAAACCCCCATCCGCACATCCATCCACCAACCACACATCCACCAATACACACATCTCCCAACACACACACACACACACACACACACACACACACACACACACACATATATATATATATATATATATATATATCACAATCCTCCCGACCGAGGCTACCCCCCCTCAATATGCATATCACACCAAACCTCCCGGTCGAGGGCTACCCCTCATCGTATATATATATATATATATATATAGGTATATATATATATATATATATATATATATATATATATTACCCAAATCAACCTACAAAAAGAATACACACAACTAACCACAAAACAACACAATACCACAGGCAACACAATCACACACAACAATCATAGTATAATCATAACAACTACAACAATCTCATAACATTAACCTCAATATACATTCCAATATAAATACATAACAAACACATGCCAAATATATAACCATAATATATATGAAAGGTTCTCATCGTGAGATTTGTACTCACCTCAAGCAAAAGCAACCAAAATAACTCTGTAGTCCACGCAGCCAGTCCGGCTCAACTCCTATCCAAAGCAATTATATATGTTATTTTACTATCCTTTTTTTTAATCTCCCTTTTTTTTATATCCCAAATAAAGATCATAGTTCAAATTGTAGTAAAGTGATCCAACAAACTACCCAAATAACTTTATAGCACGAAAATATAAATTTCTCCATCTAAAACCCGATTATTATTCAACATCTCATAATTCAAAATAAATACCATTAAACACCAAAACTAGTAACAATTTCTAAAATTCCAACTTTTAACAACATTCTAGTTACCAACTTGTCAACTTTAGGTGGAACGATTTCTACGCGCGTTTAAACGACTAATAAACAACAAAATTTCCACCATTCTAACCCTCCATATAGTCAACAATCACCCATACCCCAACACCATCACTTTAAAATCAATCCTACAATCAATTTCCCAACTAGTTTAAACTTATACTAAACAACCTTAATTCAAACCTAACTACTACCCAACTTACACAAACTACCTCAACATAATCTCTTCCAATCAACATCAAAATCAACCCTTCTACCCCAAAACAATTATATTAAGG
The DNA here is from genome assembly GCA_019722365.1 of Lithospermum erythrorhizon. Lineage (NCBI taxonomy): Eukaryota > Viridiplantae > Streptophyta > Magnoliopsida > Boraginales > Boraginaceae > Lithospermum > Lithospermum erythrorhizon. The sequence continues at coordinate 37,801 of JADFUC010001563.1, read as the reverse complement.
TTCAATAACATCCTAATACAATTTAAAGAAATTTTGGAAAAAGTCAACTAACCCATTCAACACATTTCAACCCCAAAGATCGATTATTATCACTTCTAACCACATAATCCAAGCTTAGATGATGCCTCTATACCATTTAAAAGTCTCAAAGTTCAAAACCATAATAGTCAACAAAATTCAAACTTTCAAAATCTTTAAAAATACTACCAAAGTTTCAAGCTGCCTACCTTAATGAGAGGATGATGAGGAAGATGATGTCCTCAACTTTTAGCTCTGAGTAACAAAGGAAGAGATGAAACGGAGGAAGAAAATCTTTCTTTCTAAGGGGAATCTCGCCAAAGCATTTATGGGTGCGGTCATGAGTTGTGATGAAGAGGATAAGATAGTGGTGGTATGTGAGATATTTAGAGGGGGAAAATTAAGTTCCGTTCGGTACGGTGCTATTTCTCCACTTTTCGCATTTCAGTTTTATGAAACCGATTTAAAATGTACACTTCCAGGACATAAACTGTTACTACTCATCTAATACTAGTCTGCATATCAATTTTATTCGAAAGTATTTAGACTATTACGAAATCCTACCTTGCAACCGGAGAGAGAGAGCATATTTATATATATATATATAATATAATTTAATCATGAGCGTAACGGGTTATTTCCAAGATAAGAGATGCTGAGTATAATATATAGGGATTTGTCCATCCTTGATATATGAGGTAGATCTCAAAGGCCCTAGAGAGTCATGGTCGATTATGCGCACTGCTGCCATCGAGTATGATTCATAGTTCAGTAAAGAAATTCGGGTGTTTCATGTATGACACTTATGAAGTTAGTTTGTAGACTAGGAGATAGCGAGACAAATGAATCTGTAAAAGTAATCTTCCAAGAAAAAGTGGGAGTGTTGGAAATCAATGAATATTGGTTTTATTAATTTATGCCTATTACGTATAATTGCTAAAATAATTGCTACTAGTTTAGTAAAATGTGATTACATAAACAAAAAATTCAATAATAGTAATTGTAATTACTAGTCGGGATCTCATGATAATATCAGGGATTATGCTAGATTGCTAGATCCTATGAATAATCGTTATAATAATTATAATGGTCAATTATATTATTATACATCTTACATTATCCGAGCCTAAAGGTCACACACATATAGTGATGTTGAATTTATATTTCATGTATGAAATTAAACAAGACTTAAGTAAATTTAGAGTTGATTAATAATCTAATTTAATATTAATCCGTAATTTTACATTAATAATGTAAAATATAAATTGAATAAACCCGAATTAATTAATCAATCAATGTAATTAATTTTAATAGCGAAGTTGAGCTTGTTAGTAACTCGTTAATTACTTATTAATAACTTGTTAGTTTTTAATTTACTTAATGGTTTAATTAAATTAAACAAGTTGGCTCATTAACTAAACGGGTTGGGCTATCAGGTTAATTGGAGAACCTCTATATGAGTGGGACTTATTAGATTTTTATGATATAACAATCAAAACAAAACCCTAGCCACCAAAAAGGATTTCGGTGCCCCCTCCCCCTTGAGGAAGCCGAAATTTTGTCACAAAAACTTGAAAAGATTGTTTTACTTGATTATTTTTATCCAATCTCCTTATTATTCTAGCAGACACAAGTATTGGATTCAACCCCTCTCTAAGTACCAATCTGGCGTAGATTGCCGTATCATGGTGGTAGCAATTGGAATTCAAAGGAGGCTTCGTGAAAGATTATTGGTGATTATTATTTTCGATGCACTGTAAGTAATCTTGTATTCATATATTGCAATATATGCTTTAGGTCTGATGTTTATGACAATTAAATTGATCCTGGCATGCTATTTGTTTAAAGTTTTATTCATATGCATGTAATTTCCTTCAGTATGTGCGTGATCTCATTGGCCCAATGACAATAGCAATGTATTAATAATATCAACCTAATACTCCCTCCATTTCAAAATGTTTGATCCTCTAATTTTTTGTCAATGTATCAAAATATTTAATTTTTTACATTTCCAATGCTCATTTTTTCACATTTTATCTTTTATGACCCTACTTTTTCTATTTATCTTTCTAGGTGGGGTCATTGATTCTTATACTCTTTCTCTTTTTACATCATTAATTAGTCTAGATGATACATGGTAAAAGTCATCTCACCTTAATTTATGTGAATTAGCCTAGATGATCATACATTGTGAGACGAAGAAAGTATTATATTTAACACACAAATTAGTGGATCCTAGTTAGCCATCATAACATGTAATTTCAATATGAGAATGCCTCAATATATATATTAATAGTCCTATAATTAATATACATGTGAACTTCACTTTAAATATGTAATACAATTATCCAATGGACACATATATTAGATTCTAAGACCTTTAAAATTCTAAGATCATGGTCGAAGTTTCTCCAAGAAAAACAAAAAAAGTAAAATACAGTTAATTGGAAGGAATATGATATAATAAGAATATGATTAGATACAAAAATCTATAGACCTTTATTTCGCATGGTTGAATATTAAATGTATAAAGTTGATGACTAAGTATTAATATAAAGTCAAAATTGAGATATTTTATTAAACCACACTTTAGAAGTTGGGGTGAAAGAATTAAAATTATTACCTGTGCTAGCTAAATTTCATCCAAAATTCGAACTATGGAAAATATTTCAAATAGACACCTAAACATTTCAACCTTTCAAATAGGCACCTATAAGTGATTTGCACCTAAACTTTTGAAAACGTCTTTTTTGGCACCTGAACTCCACTTAAACAAATAAACCTAAGGACAAAACAGAAATTTGTATATATTACACTTTATGGGTCATATTTTAGATAATAAACACTTAATTGGGTCAATTTTTAATAATAAAATTTTAATTAATTAAACAAAAATAAAATAAATACGCCATCTTCTTCGACACCTGCACCCCAAACCAACACCCTCGTGAACCCCCACCCTCACCCCAAATTCACTTCCACCTCAAAATCTCCTCCTTAATTCAAAATAAATCATTCTAAACCCAAAATGCCTAACTTCGCTGACTCAGGCGACGCCTTTGTAATCGACCCGCCTCAGTCGGCCGCCCCGAGGTTAGAATTGTCCAAATCCCGACACCGTAGCCACCAAACCGACGTGGATGACTCCAATTTGAAAAGACTCACACTGCCCCAAATAATCCAATAAATTAAAATACCCAAGAAGAAATGCTTTTAAGAAAATAATCATCGAAGTGTATCTCCTAACCACACAAAACCACCATATATACTAATAAATCACAAAGTACAAAATATCAAAACAATATGCAATATGGAAACTCAAAAATAACAACAATATAAACACCAGCACTACAACCAAAAACAACAAGCGGGGACTGCGGAGGATCTACGTCAAATTGCCTCTACCTAAACACTCACCCGATCACACGAACGAATCAGAAACGCTGATGCACCACCTATCAACCTGGCACAAATAAAATGTCACCATAGCGAATAGGGTGTAAGCTGCGAAGCTTAGTGAGTACTTATCTCAAGAGTGGAAATTAACCCACACCCACGCGTAGAGTAAATAAGAATAGTTAATTTCGCATAACATAGATAGATTTTTCAGAATACTACATAATTCAGGCCATTATAACACAAAAAATATCATCTACGAGCTCCTGATCATGCTTTCATCATAAAAATATACCAATACCAACATTACAATTATCATAATTTTATAATATCAACTAAAATACGCATACTAATAAGAACACCCAACTATAATCATGCATCTCAAAGAAAATAATGACAACCATACATCAAATAAGTCCACAACTCTAATTACAAACACTAGTACCTCCTCAACACCACAACTAAAAACAACTCAAACAAATTTCAACATAATTCAACTCAATCTAACTCAATCAACGCAACTCAACTCAACTAACCCAATCAACAAACTTGACATAAAACCCGGATTTCAACAACTACAAGGCTCAGAATCAACCTCTAACCCTAGGAAACTTATGCTCGCCGACATAAGCTAAACGAACACATAATGAGGTAACAGGCAAATACATTCACACTCATACCGGGCACAAGGCAAATAATCGGATAATACAACTCAACATACGCCAACCACTAAATAACCTGGCAGAACGGCACGAGGCAAATACATCACACTCATACCAAGTATAAGGCAATTACTGATAATACAACCAACATACGCCAACAACCCAACAACTCATCCAATATCAATCCAACTAACAAAAACATCTTACCCCAAAATGATCAAAACAGCCTCGGAAATCAACTCATCCTAACTCGACTCAATCTAACCTCGAAACGCCTATAAATCCCACAAAAACACCACACACAACCCAACTACTCAACCAACTAATCATACACAAACAATCAACACAAAAATATATATAGATAAACATGCTCACAATTATCACCAAATTCAACACATTCACGAAAGTAAACTAATCTACACCCATGAGTTAAATACTCACCTCGCCTAGCAATAAGGAAACGCCTCGCCTAATTATCCGGTGCCTATGCCCACGCCTTGGAAGAGTAGAGGATGAATGTAAGATGATAAACCAAACTTTGTATCTTGAGCCACAAAGGAAGAGAAGAAAATGGAATAAAATCTCTGTGGGGAGGGGGGGAATGGAGCTCGCCAAAATGGGGGAAAAGGGATAGTGGGTTTTTGGATGAAGATAAGAATGGGATGAGGTGTTTAGATATTTAGATGGTGTAAGGTTCCTCGCTTGGTGTTATTTCTCCACCTTTTGTCATTAAATTTTAATGAAAATGTTTTCAAATGTATTATTTTACGTGACATAAAATACTAATCAATTAATACTAGTCTCGTTATATCGATTTTTATTCCAAAAGTATTTATATTTATATCCGAGTCCCATCAAACGATATATAATATAATTTAATCGCTTAGGCATAACGGGTTATTTCATCTTGAGCCCGAAATGTCAATTCATATCAAGAACCAACTTCGTAAAAAACCACTCGGGCTTGGAGTGTTTTGATAAGAAACGCTCCGTAATGAAAATTCCAAATTGATTGCCTCGCTGGAGATAAACAAAAGCCACTTCATCATCATCATCATCTCAACAAAGAAATCCACTTCAAGATTTCAATTCACTCTCAAAGAAATCCTTCTCTTTTCATTCAACTTCATCATTATCATCATCTACTTTTTCTTCAAATTCATCATCTTTAAAATCTCTACTATCTAAAAAGCCCAAATCTTTAGTGAAATGCACTACAAAAACCACCTCAATCTTGAAGACAACTAGGGGTTTAACCATTATTGAATCTAGAAAAAAAACATTCAATAGCAAAAAATGTAGCTTTTCCAAAACCCAAAATGAACCAAGCTAGTGTTGGTAGCTGGCAAAATGATGAAAACCCCAAGTCAAAAAACACTCAAAGATCTAATTTTTTTAGTGATTCTGAAAAATCCAAGATGAAAAATGCTCAAAGATCTAATTTTTCAACTGATTTGGCATTTGATTGTGAAAAAACCAAGTTGAAAAATGCTGGAATATTTAATTTTTTGACTGATTTGGCTTTTGGGTGTAAAGAAAAAAAGTTGGAAAATGCTCAAAGATCCAATTTTAGTTGGTGTTTTATATTCGAATCTAACTAGTTCTAAACTAATCGGATGCGAATCTCAGATACTACGATTATACAAAAATAATAAATACGAATTACAAGTGTGTACCTTTCTTCTAGAATATTTTAATGGCAGCGGAAACGTGTGAGCTCATATACCCAAAGCAAGGTATCTCCAAGAGTATCCACACCAGTAAATTAACCCCGAATCAAGCCCGCGCGCTTTACTAAACGACAAAGCGAAACCGAAACAAAAGATGGAAGAGAAACTATTTTTCTCTTTCAAAGGGGACGGGGGTTCGAACTAGAGGTGGAGGGAGAAGATAGATTCTTTGACTTCAAAAAGTCTAGAATTTATGAGCAAGTTTCTTCTCCAAAATGTGGCATTTATATAGGTATCCAATGTCCTACCTTTTAGGCTTTTATGGAGAGTTAAGCAAAAACTCTACCACCTCCTTTTCATCATCTTAGTCGACTAGAATAGGTTGTAGGTGTTCTAGAATCTTCTCACTTCTTATCCCTAAAATAAAGGCACGTTAAGTGGTAGAATATTCTAGAATTATTCTACAAAAGGAAGATTCCGAAACCCTATCTCCTACCCATTATAGTCGAACCTAGGGGTGATTTCCAACAATTGGAAATCTCTCCAATGTTCTTATATATTTCCATTTTAAATCCCGAATGTTTCCTTCATGTTTCACTTTAAACCCGGGAAGTTATAATACATATTATTATTAGTTCGGTTTACTGTTTGTGTGTGACCTCTTAGGACGGATCGACAATAGCAATATATTAGACAATATTAACCGATTATCATCTTAATATATAGATTATGAGCGGACCCTAGTAACCCATCATAACCCCTAATGTCGATACCGATAAATCCTAAATATTAATTGTCTAACAATTAACATATATTGAACTTATAGTTTTTGAATGTATAAATCTATTGTACAATCTAAATTGTTCAACGGACATTTTATGAGATCGAATTTCTTATAGTTCCAACACTCCCACTTGCCCTTGGATGATTTATGACCAAGATCAACGATTCTCTCGGAGACTAATTTCTAACAACAAGCTATGATAGATACGTGTCACCAAACTCGCACCGCAGCTGCCTTGGTAATAGACAAGTTAATGTGATATCCAACTCATAGCTTGTAGTACACTTAATCACCCTTAACTCTCCTCCTATAGAGGACGTTAGTACAAGGTCAAAGTACATTACTCTAGTACCCATGAAATCATGTCACTCAGGTCTAAGAATCGCAATTCAACATATGCCTGTGAGAATCTTCTTGGGACATAGATGTTCTATCTTTCAAGTTCTCACGACGGTCATTGTCCAGTACTACAGCTCCAAACTGTTTCAAAGCTCGTAAACCTATGTGATTGATTAGAGTATCCATACTCCTTTTTGATCCAAGAAATGATCAACACAATCAAGCACATACTAGTCGTTTGGTGTTTGATTCCGTTCACTGAACACCTAACTAGGGACGAGGCAATCTGGTTATACACGACACCACCGCCTCAATGTACAACATAAAAGTTCTAGAAACATAGCAAGAGGAAAAATAGGAGAATGACTGTTGAGGACTTCCTATGCCACCACCGCTTTACCTACGATCTGCAACTAATAATTGGTTATTCACACTCAAGGGGCAATCTCTATATACTTATCTAACCTCAACTGACCTCCCAACTGGTGTCATAATATTAAGTGGAACAAGTAAGGACTCCCGACATACAGGTAAGACATCAACAAAACTCCGGGAAATAAATGAATGAGTAGCCCCGGAATCAAAAAGTACCCTAGCCTCAGAATCACATAAAAGTAAGGCACTACAACCTAGAGAATCCTCGCACCTCCACCGGGTAATCCAGAACATTAATCACCACCGGCCGGGCTCCACCTCGATCGCACCTTACTACGCCCCCAGAGCTCCCCCTCATTCACGCCTGGGCTCTACGGCCTCCAAAACGCTCCACCTTCCGCCCCCATGATAACCACCTCAAGGGATCGCTGGTGAGGTAGTGTACTAGCACCACCCACTGAGAGACCGAGGAAAATCCTCAAAGATGTCCGTGTCAACAATTAAAGTAGATCATCTCTCTCCCCATTAACTCAAGATTCTCGTGACCAACACCAAGAACGAAACACGAATCGTCTCGTGACTTCGTGATACCTCTCCGAAATCCATCAGATCCGACCTAAGAAGCGCAGGTAGAAGCTGTGGAATAGCTCGGACGAACAGTAATCGAATGACTGCTCCGCAACGAGTCGGCTGGAACGTCCTCCTCTGAAACCTCGAACTAGAGGATCCACTTGTGCCTAATGCCTCGACGCACTCTTCATCCTCGGGCTCAGCTAGCTCCATTTCAACATTCAATGTAGCATTCCTCAACTCATGCATACTAGTGAAAGTCAACAAGGACACCTGGTGGCGAATCTCCCATGTCAACCCATCACGAAATCATATTTCGCTCTCGATCGGTACGGTTGGCAACAACAAAGCGACATAACTCATCACTGCACTCATCACAGATATCCACCCTGAAATACTTAATCAAGTCCTCTCTAAGGCCGCAATATGTACTGCACAATTTTCCGAATAAAGACTACGGCGTTCTAAGACATGAACTCTTCTAGCAAGAAGAGAAAATCAGATTACCCCACCAATAACGGCACCCTCATGAAGTCTCAGAGGGTGGCGACACCCTCACCACCCTCAATGCCCATTGGCTCAAAAATGGTCTCCAAGTCTCGGATGAACTCAATCGCCTCAACCGGCGTACCAACCCCATAGAACTTCGGAGGATCTCTCCTCAGGAAACGGTCGAAGAGTTTACTCTGAAACTCAACCTCCTCGCCGGCTCGATATCAAATTGTAACGACCCGCCCCCAGTCGGCCGCCCCGAGGTTAGAATCGCCCCAATCTCGGGACACCGTGAGTCACCAAATCGATGGATGACTCAATTTGAAAAGACCCACCTGTTCTTAAATAACCCAATAACATAACATACAGCTGAGAAGAACAGTTTTTAAGAAAATAATCCATCGTGGTACTTCCTAACTGCACAAACCTCCATATATACAACAACTGTCAAAGTACAAAATGACAACCACAAACAGTCTGAAATCTCAAAAAAATACAACAATATACATTCCAAACTACAACCAAACAAAGAAGACCGTGGATGATTCACGGCCACCAATCTCTCACCTACACTCAAACCCATCATGAATCTAAACAGAACGCCGATGCACCACCTATTAACCCTCGGCACAAATAAAAATGCCGCCCATAACGAAAACAGTACTACTCAATCCACGATTATACCACTCGATCAACTCAACAACTATATCAACTCAACAAATATATCAACTCAACAACTATATCAACTCAACAACTATATCCACTCAACGACTATATCCGGATTTCTACAACGAATGCGCATATGATCAACCTCAACCTGCAGGGAGCTTCTCATGCCCGTCGACATGAGGCAACAACGCAAATAATCAACGAATGTGTACACGAAGTACGAGGCCATAATCAACGAATGTGTACACGAAGTACGAGGCCATAATCAACGAATGTGTACACGAAGTACGAGGCAAGTACCGGATAATACAACTCACTCAACATCAACAACCCATATGCAATTCATCCTACACCAACACAGCCAACAAAACATCTTAAACACCAAGAATAACCAACACAACCCTGGACACTAACTTGTCCTAATACGACTCAACTTCAACCCAAGAATCTACACAACTCAATGAAACAACATACACAACTCAACAAGTCCTATATAACATACGATTCAACACAAATCATACACATACACATATTCGTAAGCAGGTAAATTTTACACCCGTGAGCTAAGTACTCACCTTGGCTAACAATGAAATACCGCCTCGCCTACTTAGTCCACGTGTCTCTTCCCACGGTCCGCGCCTAACCAAAAATACCCGAACAATTTCAATTACAATATATTACTATTATACTTCCGATTTTAATTCAATTCTTTAACTTTTTTTTCAACCCATTTTAAACCGCATTTTCCAACTAAAGTTTATAGATTACTAATTATGTTCAAATGATAATTAAAACGACGAATTTCAATCACAACACCCCCTACCAATCGGCCAAACCCTCCCCCAAATAACCAACACTTTAAATTCAACCTAAAGTCATTTTCCCCAACTAAATCATCCATATATCAACAACCTTCTACTCTAAACCCAACTACTACACAATTCCTACAACCAAATTTCAACATAAAGTCCTCTAATCAACATCACAATTAATATCTTAACTCCAAATAACTAATTCAACTCTTTAAACAACTATATTTAAGTCTAATAATATCTTTCTTTACCAAAAACTTAAATTCTTCCCTCAAAAGTGAACTAATTCCAACAAAAGTCAACTATCAACAATTTCACATCACTCCCTACTTAAATAACAATATCGCTTTTTAAATAATTTCTAATCAATCCAAAATCAATTTCCCCAAACTAATTTACCCATTTCTAACAACCTTTATTCCAAAAACTCAAATACTACTCAACTTACACAACCCATATCCAACATAATCTCTTACAACGACTTAAAAGTCAAAACTTATACTCAAAAATAACTATATTAAGGCCCAAAAATATACTTTTACAATTTAAAGGTGGTTTGGAAAAAGTCAACCTAAAAGTCAACTAACACATTCAATATAATTCAACCCCAAAAATCAATTATTATCACTTCTAACCACATAATCGAAGTTTAGATAATACCTCTATACCATTTTAAAGTCTCAAACTTCAAAGTCAACTCAAGTCAACAAAAGTCAACTCTCAAAATCTGAAATATTACAAAAAGTTTCAAGCTTTCTTACCTTAACAGTAGAGGATGACAGGGAAGATGAAAACCAATTTTTGTGTCTTGAGCAACAAAGGAAGGGAAGAAAATGAAGAAATTTTTTTTAAGGGGGACGATGAACTTGGCCAAAGAGGACAAATGGGGCGTTGGTGGAGTTTGATGATGAAGAGATGTTGATAAGGTCATGCAGATATTTTATGGGAGGAAAGAAGTCTGCTTACAAGCATATTTCTCCACTTTTCGTACTTCTTAAATTTTTGCTCTAAAACTAACTAAATATATTATTTTCCATGACATAATTTACTACTTAATTAATACTAGTCTCGGTATATCGATTTTATTCCAAAAGTATTTATACTCTCTCTGGGTCCCACCACTAACGATATATATATATATAATTTGACCACGCATAATGTGCTATTTCATCGATGCTCATTTAAAAGGTTGAAATGTTTAGGTGACTATTTGAAATGTTTTTCCTAGTTTAAGTGTCTGGATGAAATTTAGCCTTAACAAAACAATGTTCAACCTGAGTAACTAGCCTGTGCAACCAAGGAGCCATCATGTTGGGTTGAATGGGTTTGGATTGGGTTTAATTTCCTTAACTTGGAATTTATTGGGTTGGTTTGGGAAGGGTTTATCTCAAGCCCGTCCAACCCAACCCATGGACGGTCCTACCGAATATAGACTACATATGTCATGGTGGAGATTAGAAGAGACCGAAAGGGGCACCCCCTAACCTCAATTTCAATTTTCTTAGAATTTATTATATGTTATAAGTTATTTTAACACAAAATATAGAAATAAGCCCCTCCGCCCTACAATAATGGAAAAATGGAAATAGATCTAATGTTTTGAGACTCGTCAATAATGTTTTTAGCCTCCCCAAATGAGTCCGACTAAATCTACACCGAAACAATGTTAAAAATCTATGAACTGACTATTTTGTCCCTAAATAAAACTTCCTCAAACACTAAGCTAACAAATAGGGGGACAAAATAGTAACTTCACACCAATTTTTTTTTTTTACTGTTTCGGCTCCCTTGATAGATTTAATGTTTTTATAATATAGGGAGTATTATTTTCTTCTATATTTATAAAGATCATTAAAAAAATTAATGAGAAAAGCCAAAATATTACTGCACTTGAAAATAATTTAGTTCGAAGCAGTGCATATAGCACATAATTTTAATACTAATAATAGTCCCTTGGATTTATAATTGAATATTTAGAATTCCAATATAAAATTGAAAATGGCAGCAAGATGGAGTAGGAGCCTATGGATGGCGAAGATGGTGTTTTTATCTGTTTCCAGTTGTGTGTTTTCTTGCTTCAGTGTTGCTGATGAGATTGCTGCCTCTCTCAGAACTGGGGATATTGGCCCTTTTCATGTTGGATGATCATCTATTACAATTTTCAATTTTTATCATTTTTATATATGGACTATGCTGTTCGAATAATTCAGTAGTTACGATTTTCTCTATTTCTTAGGGACTGTACTTGTACATGTAATTTGTGAGCTAATTCATCATCAATTTAATGTTAATTTTCGAATAATTATAGTCTGCTATGTCTTTCTGCTTGATTAGGAAATTAATTAGGATTTTTGGTACTTTTGAGGGTCTGTACATCTAATTTGCGGGTTAATTAACCATCAATTCTATGTATTTGGTGTGTTTTGAGCTTATTTTCCACTACCCTTTTTTATTTTTTGAATAATTATATGGTTTGGCATGTTTTTCTGCTTGATTGGGAAATTAGGGAGGAATTATTTTGGAATCTTGTTGGTGTGTACTTGTAATTATTGGGTTTTATTCTACTAATATTTTGGATTATAGGACTATTTTTACTTTACTTAATAACTTGAAAGTTAAAACAATGTGAATGACCAATGAGTTGAGCCCGTCCAGTAGGGCACTTGATTGTTTTCGATTCTGTTTCTTGTTTCAGTGTTCTTTTGGATGTTTTCTTTGTTTTAGCGATAGATTTGATAATTATCTTATTGCATTAGTTTTTGCATAGTTCTCAATTGTAATTTGGTAGATTAGTTTTCTATTATTTTGTTAGTTGAAACTTGAGAATAGGCTGCAAGCTTTTGTTCTAACCTTGTTTGTGTTGAAGAAGGAAAAGTTGCATTCAGTAAATTATGTTTGATAATTATCTAAGATGATGCTGAATTAGGTTGGTCATAAATACTTTCGGATAACATGATTAGAACTATGAGTATCCATAGTTAATAGGTTGCATCACTACAGATTTAATTACATCTTTCATAGCTTTTAGGATCTGTGTTTGGTACTATTGTTTTAAAAAGGAAGCATTATTACTTACGAATTAGTAGTTTCACAAAGTTTGGGAAGTAAATTGACTTCATTCTTTTGGCTTTCTGTTATATTAGAACAACTCATGCTTAGTGGTTACCTAACCCTGTCATTCGAAAAAAAACGTTATCTCAACTAGTTGTATCTTGAAGAAATTTGAGGTTCCACAAAAGCAACATTTTGCAGGTCCAGCAATTTGAATAGTGATATTTTTCTTGTTGTCATGGCCTCTGATCAAGAATAACAATGTTACTCGTCCCTGTAGTATTTATATGATAAAACCCGCCCGTATATGTCTAGTGTCTAACATCCTAGTGAAATGTAGTTGAACTAATGTAGATGTCTCAGCTGTTCCATTCCTAGTACACGTATCACCTGTCACATTAACTAGTTAAGTATCCATCTACTCCCCATGATCTATCTCTGTCCCAGCAACCAATTAGGTATTCAAAGTAGACAGGTGAAGTAGTTGGATTCTTCTTTCGGCAACTACGATTGCTAGTGCTGTTCCAGTTGCTTGAAACACTTTTGAGGAAGTTTGCCATATGCAATCTATATATTGTGAGGCTCTGTTAAATCTTTAATTTCCATTTTATTCAGAAGATTTAAATTGAGATTCCTAGATCTTTTCTTTTGCTAATGATAAGGCTATAGACAGTTTAAGGATTATGATGTATAGTTGCCTTCCTGCAATTCTGTTCTAAGAGATGATTAATGAAATAAAATATATCCAAACAAAAACTGAAAATAAAAAATTAAAACAGCAAAGGGCTAGTTGCAGTTTAGATTTGTTGCTCTGAGTTAGGACGTTTGTTTAGTTATGCTCTCTAGTTTAAGAATATTCAAGTAAACGTGTAGCATATTAGGATATTGAATTTTCCGTTCTTCTTGTTGATAATGTCACTCCACTTATGGTGTACAATGTGATTCATAATAACATAGAGATGGTGTGCCGGTATTAAAAAGTGGAGTGGAAAACCCATTGTCCATTTGTTCTTTAAAAATAGGTTTTTTAGTTAATTCTTATAGCCTCTATTGTGCTCCTGCAGTAGGCTAAAGGGGAGAAGATGCTTGCTATGTAACTCATTGGTAATTAGATATAGATTTTTGCATATGAGAACTTGAACCTGGGAAAATTGGCTATTTGAGGATGATCGTCCAGATAGCTCAAGATTATTCCATGCGCCTGTGGCTATATTGCTAAGGGGGCAATCTTTTATCTAGCTAATTCACATTGTATGTTAATGGAATGCTGGTATCAAATCTATATGGATTTTCAATGGCCAGCCCTTCAATCTGAAGGGGATCGAAGGGAGCAGATGTTCGAGACGAGGGTTTTGCACAACTTTCTTCCCTTTCTATGGTCAGTAGTCAGTACTCAGTAGAAATTGTATTAATTACTTTCTTTACACATTTATTATCATGTTTAAATATGTTTATATCGACGAAAGTTACTGATGATCATACACATGACTTGTGAGTTGGCTTGTGGCTCAACAAAACGAGCTATGTTCGTTTTGTTCGAGCCCTTTATTGGCTGACTTGAGTTAAGGAGTCTATGGATATGGCCTATGGGGTTATCTTTTAATATTACAATTACCAATTGGGTGAGCACCAATATTGCTATAAAGAGTGTGTGGGTATTAGTTGCATCTGGTGAGGGTAGTTTAGAAAGATTGTTATGGTAAGTTGGCAACACTGGACCAGAAGTTTTGGGAACTACCAAAACCAAATGCGAGTCAGGATGTCAGCAACTGTAACCCAACGTCAAGTAGGCAATTAGTACCCTCTCTTCTGGAGTCTGGACTCCAGAACTGAAATATAAATTAAAACAATAATTAATAAATATAACTTTTGAATATAATAAGTAGGGGTTTAAAGTTAAAAAACTAATGAAACATCGCATTTAATTCTAAAGAACAATTATTTCAAAAAAAAAAAATCGCTGGTGACACGTTAAAAAACCCTGAGGGAAAGATATGTTCACATGTGGTGATCGGATAGTGCCATCAGTACTCCCTCCGCTTTTCAACCGTCGCTTTACCATTTGCACATGGATTAAGGAAAATAAAGTACTAAAAATACACAAGACAGTAGAATTAATAAACCAATTAAAACAATATCATCAAGCGATTGTTAATTTAAAAAGAAAAGTAGTCAAAGATATCAAAATTTAAAAATGCTATTTATTATGCTAAAATGACAACTAAATTTTTTTTTTTTTTGCTGAAACGACAACTAAAAAAATGCGGGGAATATTAGATAATTATTATACCAACCAATAAAATTCATTTGGTGAAAGTTTCCATTGTGAAAGAGTGTACTTATTCCGTCTCAATTTAATTGATCATTTAGTAAAAAAAAACTAAAAACTTTATGTTTTATTATAATTGATCGTTACTTTATTAATGTAATTTTTTGCATTGAAGATAAAAAACATTCTCTTTTGTTAGTAAGATTTTTATTTTCATTGATTAATATTTTTATCTCTTCTTGCAAATAGTGAAACCAATTATTATCTTAATAAAATATATTATATTTGAGCTAGATGATCAATTAAATTGAGATAGTAATAAATAATTTAAAAAAAAACTAATTATACAGATTTTTTAATGTCATATGGACTCACATATTCTTTGTTCTGTAGCTATTGAATAATAATGAAATAATTTAAACAACTCATTATACAATTGAAGTTTCTTGTGAAGTAATTGATAATGCTTGCATCTCAATCTTAAGTGAATGGAAAACATACCCCATGTATCAAAGAGTTGGTGGTGCATAATATGTGATTCCCTTATTTCATTTAGGCAAAAGTTGTTGGGTTTACGGATTAAAATAACAATTACAAAAAGCCGTAACCAAGATTCTATGAATATAATAAAACAATATGCGCTAGAATATGTTTGAGGAGACTCTGAACAATCAACATAGATTGTATCTAAAAATAGTCCACACCAACGTATGAACGAATCCCTCCGTGAGCTTTACTAGAGCTCTTTGAAATATTAAAGTGTAGACGAAGTTAGGTTACTACTCAAAAATATGAAGGGAGAAAGAGAGAGAATTCTCAACTTCAAGAAGCAAGAAGTTGCAAGTTTACATTCTAAAAGCTCGTCTTTATATATGCCCAAAATCCATACTTAAAGTTTTCAAAAAAGATGTGGTGAAACTTTTCACCTTCTTAGAAGAACATTCTAGAATTCTAAAAAGTTAAGATTCTATACCTCTTCCTCTTCTCGGGGTTCTCAAGCACTCTACGGCGATTTCCAACAATCGGAAAGTTATACTAAATTATGTCATTTCGTTGTCGCTGGCAGATTCTCTCTTAGGCTCGATCAAAATTAGCAATATATTAATTTATGTTTAACTCCAACATCATATTAATATATAGACAGAGCGGACTCTAGCAAGGCATCACATAACCCCTAATCTCAATCGAGTTACCTAATATATTAATTGTCCAACAATGAACATATATCTGAACTTATTATTATTTAAATATAATAATCGGTTGTACAATTTAATTGTTCAACGGACATATATTTATGAGATCTAACTGTTGGGTTTTACGTATTAAAATGACATCACATATTATACATCCTAATTTCAGAATACACAGATTATGTAAAAACAATAATTCAATCGATATATCAGATGTACCTTTACACCTTTGTAAATAGCTGAATATGATCAAAGAAGTCTCCAAACAACCAAAATAGGTTGTCTCTAAGAACAGTCCACACCAACGATTGATCAAGCCTTTCCTTCGGTTTACTAGAACAATTAAAGTGCATAAAAGAATTTAGGAAGAAGAAAAATCTAAGATTTTTTTCCCCATTATAGTCGAACAAGAGGAGGTGGAAGAGAGAGACGTTTTGCTTCATCTTTTATCAAAAGATTATTAATGAATGAACAATTGAATTATGCAACTTAAAACCCTTTATATAGGCTTCAGAAGAACATTCTAAAACCTTAAAATCTCATCCCTAAAATCAGCAAAGAGTTATGGCAAAACTCTTCAACCTTCAATAAGAAGATCTCCTCAGTGCTAAGATTCTAGAATCCTTTCCTATTCCCCTTCTCGATTCATCACATATAAAAGAGCATTCGACATCGGAATCTTGCTCCATTATTTCCACAGCTACACTTTTAACCCGGAAGTTATAATCTTATTATAGTTTGATCCTCAAGTATTCAAGAGCCTGACCTTTTAGGCCGACGACAAGAGTAATATATTAATTTATGTTAACCAAACATTGTATTAATATATAGATTATGAGCCGGACCTCTTTAAAACCATCATAACCTATAATGAAGTTAATCCTCTAATATGTCAATTGTCGAACAATCGAACATATATTCCGAATCCATATGCTATTTGAATATAATTAAATAAGTAAATCGGTTGTACAATCAAATTGTTCAACCGCGTATTTACGAGATCTATCTCATATTTCTAACACTCCCACTTGTCCTCGACGATTACCAGAACCAATTACTTATCGATCGACATTACATCCGAGAACGAATCCTCGCATCCATTTCTAATACCAAGCTGTAAGATTTGCGGTCACCAAACTTTTATACCCGCTCTTTTCTTTGCTTGTATAAATTAATGTGATTCCAAAGATAAATACTAGAGATGCATCATATAATCACCCCACTCTCCAAGAGGCCGGAAATCTAATCGTCAGATCCGGTCGCACGAATCTCATGTAATGCATGCCTATTTCTCGGCAACTATCTTTGCAAGATACCCAACATGATGTCATTATAGTCCTCTCAAGTAGGACGCTTGACATGGTAAAAGTATATTACCCCAGAAGTGAAATAATACACAGTTCAAGAATCGCTATTTAGCATAAGTTCTAAGGAGAATCTATTTAGAACACAAATATAAAATCTTCTAAGTCAGTCGGGTCCAAGTCCAACATCAGATTTGAATATCAAGCTTTCACATGTATACCCATGTGATTGATTAGAGTTCATAATCATACCTTCCTCGATCCAAGAAACGGACCGACAATCATCACATACTAGTCATTTGGATGTTCAATTCCAACTATCGAACATCCTGAATGTGATCTACAATCTCATAGTTCTCGCCTTTCGATAGGACTTGCTCGCATTACGTATCTGAAGACCTCTATAGAGAAACTTAGATCGTTAATGGAATCCATTTGTTATTATAATAATAACAGTATCATTGTTCAATAACAAATAATACAGTAAAATTGTATTTGAATAAGAAGCTAGTATTCAAATGTGCTTACGGAAGAAAATAAACGAGCTTTCTCCCACCGAATCACGCATCATCCAAAGTTCCTACTTTGATTGATTGAGTCATGTATTCTAATCACTCAAGAGAGAAATCGCCCAAATGATGTTAACTGAGTCTCAGGGACCTTCAAACAGATACATTTAATTCCATCAAGACATGTAAACAAGATGATACGATCATCATCTTTTAAATCCATCTTTCTCAAGAATGGTCTTTACTTTCATACACCAAAAACATTTTGATGTAGTGATATTAATGGCTAAAATTATCGTATAGTATATGACGTTGTTATACGCCCAAAGGTTTTTATCATGTTCAAACACATCGAATTCTACCATTTCTTCTCAAATTTTGAGTCACGGACGACATCTTACATACTAGTCAATTATTTACATATTACTATGCTATCTTTAACAAACTATTTTGTATTGTTACAGAGCAATCATCAAGATTCGGCTTCTTATATTGTCCTATGGGCACGTAGAATCTTGGTTGTATTTAACTATGGTAGACTTCATGAAATAAATTCCACATTTACCACAAAGTTTATTTAGTTTGATAGCTAAACATTATAGAATGGTCAATAATTGATCTTCTAGAACGAACCCCGAACAACTTCATTATTACCTCTAATCTCTTTCCATTACTTGAACAATTCATGACGTTTCAGAGGAATTGTTTTAGTAGTGGTCAACATGACATTCTATATGAGATCTAAGAGAATTTGTCTAAGTTTATTCACTTTTAAACTCCATAACATTTATCATATATATCTGTTATATCGAGTTTAATCCATATTATATAATGAAAGTGATACGTATCTCCTTACTAAGGTAAACGGTTGTTACGACCATACCATCGGTAACTCAAATACTTATAAGGTCATTTTCCTTAGTACTCTATATCAAGCATACGCATAAATGCATTTGTGCTCGCGTTCTCCCACCAACTCAACTCTTAGCTTATCTTCTTTCAAGGAAGCACTATCCATCTATACCCAAATATTTCAAGTTCACAACTTGAATATTGGTAGTATGCTAGTTTGTATTCAATCTAGTTTTTAAGACGCGACAAGCACTACACATAAATGTCGGGCATCTATCCTCGAGATCATTACTCAAAGAACATTTCTTGCTTACGACAGAATGCAGATGTCAAGTATTTATTCACATGGAATCATTACTTATGAACATCCATTCTCTAATATCTTATAACTAGAAGGAAAACTTATGAAATAGGCATGAACATAGTATGTACTTGTTCATGATCCTTGTACATAGTATACCAAGTTCCTATGTCAAACATAACTCTTGGTGTCGCTAAAAGTTCATCCTAGACCTATTAGTGCTCTTCTTTGTCCGCGGTCCAATGTCGACATCACATCCGCTAACCAATACCTACCTGATAATATTTCGAATGGAGTACCTAAGCCCAAGCCTCGACTGGGAATCGCTCAACCATCCCATCGTAAGGCATTCAGACCTAAACGCATGCCATACTAGTACGCCCAAGTGACCCTCAACCAACTTTAGATTTTGGTGTGACAATATTACTTAACTTTAGGTGGGATTAGTTATATTTAGTGATACTCATGATCATGCAAACATATATATATTCAACTGCCAAAATACATACACACTAATCATAAAGAATAAATATAACTCATGGGGATTCGTGATACTACTTATGAAAGAATACGCAAAGCCTGGGATTACCTAACTAATGTCCATTTTTCTCTTAAATTATTTTATTATATGTCACCTCCTTAAATGTGGGTCTTCATCATTTTAATTAATTATATTTGAAATTAAATAATAATTAATTAATTCTTAGTTCATCACTAACTTAAAAGGCAAAAGCATCTAAAGCTATTGTCAGTAAAATAGCTCACAGACAAGACTATTTCTAAAATACACATGATTCATAACACTAGTCCGATAACATCCATCAATATAACAATACATGAATGAATAAACCTTCTTGATTACATCTGTATATATATGGTACGGACGAAGTTGGTGATAAAGAAAGTACAAACAGATTTAAAAATATATGTAATTGAATATTCATCAATATGAATAAATAATTCAATCGCTTCGTGTAAAATATTAATATTTATTTGAATCTAATTCAAATATATCACTTGAAATAAATTTTAAATGTATCAAATTTAATATTTAACAATTAGTGAAATAACTGCACGTAAAAAAAAACAAAAAAAATGTTATATATCGCTTAAGTAATTCTATATAGTATAAATACTTTAGAAATAAAAATCGATATATCGGTATTCAGTATTAATTGAGTAGTATTATATTTCACTGTAATAATATATTTAGAATCGGTTTCACGAGAATTTGATTACAAAAGTGGAGAAATAAACCGCAACCAAACGGACTTGCTTCAGTCTTCTAAATATCTCTTCAACCTATCATCAATCATCCTTATAACAAAAACCAAATTTCTTCCCCTTTATTGCTATCAAATCATCAATCATCCTTAAACGGATGAGGTTTCATCTAAGCTCGGATTGAAAGGGATTGAGGTGATTATAACCCATTTTGGGGTCAAATGTGTCGATTTTGAGAAGCTGACTTTTCCCAAATTTCAAATGGCATATGATGTTAAGGACCTATTATGTTGTTTCAAGTATAAGTCAGGATTTTGACGTTGACAAAGAGAGTATACACAGATAGGATTTTGTAAGTTGATTAATAATTGGGTTTTTGATAAAAGGTCATAGAAATGGATTAATTAGTCGGGGAATTGGATTGTTGATCGATTAGAAATTGCTTGCAGTGTCGAAATCGGGGTAAGTGGCAGGCCAAAATTATCAGGTCAGCGGTCAATTGCTTGTTTTTATTAGTCGCTTAAACGCCAAGAAAGTAATATTTTCACCTAGAGTCATAAGGATAACTATAATTGTTGTAAGTTGGATAGTTAAAGACTAAAACGGGATAATATCAGTAGTGAGTGGGTAATTGTATTTTTAAGTTTGTGACAAAGCATGAGCCGCTGAAACGTAATTGGATTAGCTGTAGACGAGACGCTTATTATTGTTAGCCGAAAGTAGTATTTATTCTCACGGGTGTAAATTAACTTACCAACTTTTGAATGTATGTATGTATGTATATTTTTGTAATGTATTATGGTTGAATATGAATTACCGTCAATATGGACGTATGTCAAGCCATGTCATCATGCTTGGAAAGGCCGAGTCGTATAGATAAGTGGTTTCGGCTTTTTGGTCATTTTGGATGTTTGTGAGTCTTTGGCTGCGTGTAATTTGTGCTGTATACGCAGTCGATGTGATGTATGCTGGAGTTGTATTATCCGCAATTGCCTTATACCTCAGCCAGAAGCGGTGTTTCGCCTGCACTGCTACAAGAGCCGCCGTTAGCTTATGCCGACGGGCATAAGTTTTCCCCTCTAGTCGAGGCGATTATATGCGCATTCGCTGTAAAAAGTCCGGATTTATATTGAGTTGTTTGAGTGTTAAAGTAGGTTGAATGCCGAGTTGATTGAAATGCTACTGGGGCTCTAATGTCGAGTTGATTGAGCTATTTAGTTATAGGCCTGAACGCTGAAGCCGATTGAAGTCAGAAGTCAAGGGATTTCAGTAGTACCAGGCGTTGCTGAAGAGTCAGGAGTTGGATGGTCTAGTTGGTTACCGTGATGTCTTTATAGCCAAGTTGATGTAGGTAGTCATGGACTCATTCGGGTATTATTGTCATTGATTTCTTGGAAATGTATAATTATCATTTTTATTGTCCTTTATCGCATAAGCTTATGTTTAGTTGACGCAGCCTGTTTATGCATTTTTGACAATGAATTCACTTAATGACTTATATATTTTGGCCTTACGTTGTATAACATTCTGCATACTAATTCATCCTGGCGAAATTAACTATTTAATTACACTAAGCGGTAGCCAAGCTAATCGCCACTCTCGAGATAAGATTCACTGCTTCAGCCTATACCCCATTCTCCGCTACGGGCGGCATTTTATTTGTGCCAAAGGACAGTGGTGCCACACAGATTCTGTCCGCTCGAGCGATCGCGCCTGAGCCCAAAGTAGATCCTCAAATTGTCAGTTGCTTTTATTGTAGTTCTCAGATTCCTCTATTTGTCAGTTATTCGATTTTATCGAGTCAGATAATATTTTGTACTTTGGCCGATTGTTGTATATATAGGTTAAGGCTACAGGGTTAGAAACACCAATACGGGATCATTTTCTTAAAAAACTGCTCTTTCTTTATTTAGTTTGTTTTATCGTTTATTTCGGGACAAAAGGCTTTTAAATTTGAGTCACCCATCGATTAAGGACTCGATGTCTTGATTGATGATTCTAACTCGGTAAATGACCGAGCGGGTCGTTACAATTAGTATTTTCTAAAAATACTATTTATTAATTTTACCATTTAATCCAACATAATATGTTACTTTGAAATTTTAATTATCAAATAATTCAAAGTCTCTAATTAAAAGAATCAATTTATATTATTAATTTTAATTAGAATTCCTAATCAATATTGGAAATTAAATAAAATTAATTCATAGTTTAATTGTATTCAAAATGTCAATCAAAACCGAGCATAAAAGCTCATTTAGGAATCACGTCCCTTGTCCTAATTTAATTAGAATGTTTATTCAAAATAAAATTCTAATTAACATTTGAATTTATTATTTTTAATTATATTCAAAATATAATATAAATAAATAATACCAATTTTAAGATTATAAAATTTATCAAAATAATTAATTAAGTCAATTATTAAATTTTGGTTCAAAATCAATTAAAATTGAACTTAAGAAATCATTAAAAATAATTAAGCCCAAGTCCAAACATGAGCTATCAGCCCACATGACTCAACCAGTGTAATGCCCAAGAGAAAGCCGCTCGTCAGTCTCATGAACCAAAAAGACTGATCATGCTCACGACCCACCGACTAATCCAACGGACCAGCCAACCGTCAACGAGCGTCAAGTCGGCCTGGGTCAGTCCAAAGTGGTCAGTCATGTCAACCGGTCTACTTTATCGATCGAGCGACAAGCTCTGCCACGCACGATTAATGCCAATTCACTTGTCAAAACCTGTTCATAACTAATATAAAATTTTGATCTAAAAATTACTAGAAAATTCTCAAAATTTCTAGAAAAATATTTCTAATTGAACTTTACAAAAAATACAATGTAAAGATTAACAATTAATCAGTATTATCGTATTTTACTCTATAATCAATCGATTCAACTATTTTACAGATACAAAAACTAATTCAGAAAAATTTGAAAAAATTCTCTAAAATATAGAAAAATATTTATGATTTAAGTTCATAAAAATCACTAATTTTGGATTAACGATTAATCAAGTTTTATTCAATTAACAACATATTTCATACATATTGAATTAAACTAATCTCAAATAGCAATTCTAAACATATAAAATCTGATCTCAATATATAAACAATTTATATAGCATAATTACCTAATTATAAAACTCATAACCTGGCTCTGATACCATTGTTGGATTTTACGGATTAAAATAACATCACATATTATACAGATCCGAATTCCAAGAAATACTACGAAATTATAAAAATAATAATTCAATCAAATATATTGTAATGTATCTTACACTCAGCTAAAATTTTAATACGATTTAATAATCTTCCTTCTATTGGTTTCTATAACGCCCACAAGAACGATCGATCAAATCATTCTCTCGGGTTTTACTAGAACAATTAAAGTGCATAATGATTCTAGGAGAAAGAAAATCTAAAGTTTTTCTTCCCCATTATAGCTTCCAAATGCTATAAGTGGCAGTAGATAGAGATTTTGCTTCATCATTTCTCAGCACGGGTCAAATTTAACAGCAATCAATTCATGCAATTTTAGCTAAAATAAAGGACAAGTTCTAATATTTTATGGTTGAACTTTTAGTTGAAAAATTAATTATATTATAATTATATGAAATTACTCCCACTTCAAAAATATTCTTAATTTGTCATTATGCAAAGGAAAACATAATTTTTCTTTATTAGACAATTCTTATCAAATTTTGAATAAAGAACAAAACAATTCACTTTCAAAAATCTTTATGGAAACATTCTTTACTAGAATATTGCTGATCAAGAATCATGCTAAATAATATTTAATAGACATTATTATAATTACCGATTTTTTCTTTTCACAAGTTGGACATAGATGCTTCTCTAAGATCATGAACCACAAGGATTGACAATATATGGATATGTAATTTGCAGGAGCTGCTCGACCCATTTGGTGGGATCCCACCAACATTGGATGTTTTAATAATTTACAACATTTTTATTTTCGAAAAGCATGCAAGACTTGGATCTCTTTGAATTCAAACCAGGATGCTAGCTCAAGGGCTTCGTAGAACTTATATTATCTATAAAAAAAAGTTGACTAACGAAAAAGAATTAATTTGATGTCTTGTTTAATTAGAAGGGTAGTTTTCTCCTTTTCGGGAAATAATATTTTACCAAGAAAAGAAATTTTGAAAATATCATCTTTTTGACAAAACTAACACAAATTATAAAGGGTAAAGGCGTCAAATATCACTAACACGTCTTAATTTCTCCAATTTGACCACTCTAATTTAAAAAGATGCCCTAATTGATCACTTAATATGCACAAACAAATACTGGGTCATCACGTCAATTTTGACCGTTACTCAAATATTTTATGTTATGTTTTATACTTGACAAAGAGGAGTTATCAAATACGAGTATTAGAATATCTACATTGCATCCCCCTAAAAGTCATAATAGTGGTCAAATCAAAATGAAAAATATAGCTTTTTCAATTTTTACTAAATAGGTCATCCACATAAAATTATTCAAGAACCCTATTCACCCCTAAAGTTTAATTCTCCCTATTTTGTAGCTTATTTCTTCCTTCATTTTTTCATTAATTATATATAAAAATGAAAAAATAAGAAAATAAAAATATTTCATCATATCAAATATAAATTAAAAAGATCTTTTCAAATTCATATAATATATATTTATATTTTTTAAATTTAAATTTATCATAAATTTCAATTGAGATATTTGAAATTTTTTTTTCAAGTTTGGAGTGAATAATAGGGAATCTATTAAAGAACATACATAAAATGTTTATCCCAAAAATAAAAGTGAATGTTTTAAGTGAATTTTAAGGATATTTTTAGGAGAGGTGATGTAAATACTTTTAGTGATGTTTAGTGCTACAAAAAAAATAATTTGTCTTTTTTTTTCTTCCAAAATAGTACTTCCTTCATCCGTAAAAGATTGAAAATTTTGCATTTTCATGGTCAAGATTAACAAACTTTACAATCTTGATTGACATCCAAAACTTTAATTTGAAACAAAATTATTAAGTTAATAAGTAGTAAAATATGTTGAAAAATATATAACACATTAAAAATTATTTGAATTCAAAATTAAAAAAAATCAACTATTAAAATTCAAAATGTAATAATTTTTTAAAGATGGAGAGAGTATTTTCTTTTAATCTACTATATCAATTTATATCATATATATCATTCTATATACGCCGTATGTTTACCTAAAAATATTTTGTTCTTAAATATGCAAAAATAATTCTAATATTTGACATTATGTAAATTTCACTCGATAAAAAAGTTCACCTTAATATGAGTTTTACTAGATTTGATTTAAAAATAAAAAATATTCAACTATAATCATAGATTAATACTCCGTATCATTTAATTTTTTTTTTTGAACTTTGAACATGATAGTTGGTAACAAATAAAAAGTGTAGCGATGCTATCTACTCCTATTATGCTTTGACATAAACAAACATATCATATTTTTTTTATTGGTTTTTTGATATAAATATAAAATTAAACGAGTTATAGATTTAACATTTGTTTTATTTTATTGTTGAATAAAATCTCCCACTCAAATTTAGTTAATATATAAAGGCTTAATTTCATCTAGGCACTTGACCTATTGAGAACATTTCAACTAGTCACCTAAATATTTCAACATTTCAAATAGGCATATTTAGACGTATTTTCAGACTCAACTTTCAAAACGCCAGACCAAGCTGATAATATAGTCAATTTTGACAAGGGTAATTCTGTCAAACAACTTTAACTAAATTCACCCAACTATTATAATTAACCTATGGCCAAATTTTTACACAAGACCGAATCATGAAAATATTTCAACAGACTGAACCTTCACAACATTTCAAATAGGCACCTAGGATGATTTTGGCACCTGAATTTTTGAAAAAAAATCTTTTTGACACCTAAACTCTGTTAGGTTGTACGGA
The DNA here is from genome assembly GCA_019722365.1 of Lithospermum erythrorhizon. NCBI lineage: Eukaryota > Viridiplantae > Streptophyta > Magnoliopsida > Boraginales > Boraginaceae > Lithospermum > Lithospermum erythrorhizon. The sequence continues at coordinate 11,357 of JADFUC010001563.1, read as the reverse complement.
TTAAAATAACAATTATCGAACTGACAATGCGAATCCCTACGTAGATGATAAAAATAGTACTTAATCAAGGATTTCGCATGTACTTACACCTTGTACAAAATGAATACGAGCAAAGCGAAAGTTTTAACAACTAACGAGGCTTGCCTCTAAGAATAGTCCACAACAACGACGATCAAACTCTTCCGTCGGTTTTACTGTAACAATCAAGTAAGAAGGAAAATAGGAGAAAGAAAATTATGGGTTTTTCTTCCTTACAAGGTCGAACAAAAGACAAAGTAAGTGAGAAGTTTTGCTTTTCATTTTTTCTCAAAAGATGAATAATAAATTCAATTAATTTCATAATTGAAGCCCATTTATCTAGGCTTCTCAAGCCCTATAATTTAGCCACTTCAAGAAAGTTATGCAAAAACTCTGTAACTCCTAGAACCTAAGGGCCTAGGAACTTTATATAAGATTCTAGAACTCCTTGTAAGAAGAAGACTTCTAGAATACCAATTCTTCTTGATTCGCACGCCAGGTGAAATTCCACAATTGGGACGTCACCCTGGCTGTTTTCTCTTATACACACTTAACCCAAAAAAGCTATAATTCACATTATGGGCTTTTAATACATGTTTATTAATTTGAAAAAAGCTTCTGACATGCAGTAATATATTAATTTATGTTAACCGAACATTGTATTAATATATAGATTATGAAATTTTAATCTTCTGCAGTTCATCATAACCCCTAATGTCAATGCGAAGTTAATCCTAATATGTCAATTGTCAAACAATCGAACATATATCTCGAACTTATATTATTTAAATATAATTAAACAAGTAAATCGGTTGTACCAAATTATTCAACGAGTATTACTTACGGTGATCTAATATCTCATATTTCCAAGAAACTCTACTTTAATAACATAAGGGCAAAACAGGGAGGCTCATATATATTACATTCTGGTAGTCATTTTTAAAATAACAAACACTTATTGTTCATTTTAATAATCAATTTTAATTCATTCAATTAAAATTCAAATCATCTTCAATCTTTACCCCTACCTCACCTCCCACCCCTGACTTGGGAATTGTATCAACATCTCAAAAAAAGTTAAACACACATAAGAACATAATATAAGTTTTTTTCCACGCCAGGCTTGCTTGTAAGATAATGTGATTCCATGAGTTTTGTGAATTTCTTCCAGAATCTCTTTTGGCTTGTAGTTTGGATTAAAAAAAATTTGTTTTAACTTTGTTCGCTGATATGATATTTGTTCCATCGAAAACGAAGGCACTAAGTGAGTATTTACAAGTGGTCGCTCTAAATTCATTAAGTCGGGAGCAATGCACGTGAGCAAGAAAGTTAATCATTGTTACACTATACATAATGTTGGGGGATAAGGCTGAAGATAATATGTCCTTTTAATCGAATTAATTAAAATTGATTATTAAAAATTAATCCAATTAAGTATTTTTTATTTTAAAAATGACATATAAAGTGTAATATATATGATTTTTTTGTTTTGTCCTTGAGTTCAGGTGCCAAAAAGATTTTTTTCAAAACTTCAGGTGCCAAAAATTATCCCCATGTGTCTATTTGAAAGGTTGAAAATTTCATGTATCTATTTAAAATATTTTTCGTAGTCAAAATGAATGTATTTAAATTTAAACTAACCTAACTATACCTCATTTCTATAATCCATCCACCTCTATTAATTATATTTTTACTTTTAGGGGTCAAAATTAAACTTCAAACAACCCCATCATTTTTTCAACACACCCTATCCCAATCCCAATCGACTCAGCACCCCACCCCTAGCCCATTCAGAATTTCCGTGATGCCAAAAAATGGTCTTAGTGAGGACCATAAGAACAACTCAATCGCTTCCTCGTGCTTCAGAATCTATTGTGCTGCCCAATCGTTATCCTTTATTATTGCAGCCTTGCAAACAGGAACGACATCCAAACGGGAGAAGTCCACCAAACTGATTGAAAATCAGCTTCGTATGGCATAATCATTGAAATTTTCACAACTCATGCCACTTGATATAAATTGCATATGTAAATATCTGGATGTATTTTACTCATAAAAAGTTGAAATGCACCATATGCAAGAGCAGGGCGGATCCATGATTCGAAGATAGGATAATCATTTTATTCAAATTATTACAATTTCTATATTACTAATGATACCCAACACTTTTATTTTATATCGGTTTATACTACAAATTTATTTACATTTTTCTCATTCACATTGCTAATAATTATTAATAATAACTCGATTATCAATTTCACTAAACACTTCTTTCAATAAAAAAATCATCAAACGATATAATCACTAATCCATTTTTTATACTAATTAATATACTTCTTTATAATTATTCTATATTTTTTCAGTATATTTCTACTTTCAAGAATGAGAAAAAATAATGCTCTTTTAAAAGGTTGTGATATTTTTTTATTTTAAATTTTGGTAATATAATTATAAAATAGTAAATTATCAAAAAAAAGAAAATTCAGGTGAATTTTGGTAATATAACTATGAAATTGAAATGTTTACATGTCAGGTACATGAAATTAAGGCATATATAAAACTGGTAAAACTTTGATTCCTTTCATCTTCTCCAAGTTAGTCCAATTCTTTCATGGGTTGTTCAGCTTCAAAAGATGATGTTATCGTCACAGAATACCAACATTCAGAGCCACAATGTAAATACTCAAAGTCTTCTTCTTCAAGTAGACTCCCAAGAAACCTATCTTTGCCACCAAAATCCAAATGTGATAACCACTTGGTTTTTTTAACTTCCACAACATATGGCTTTCTTGGTATCTCTACACCTAAAGAACCTAACTTTATGGATCAAGATTCTCTTAATTCAACTACCCAACCCTCAAAATCACCCAAGATTTGTGATTCTGCTTCTTTTTCACCTCATTCTGTTATAAATACTTGGGAACTTATGGAAGGCCTTGATGAATTTACGTCTGATTTTGTTAAGGAGCCTGAGGTTAATGACATTGTTGAGTATAACGACTCTAAGCCTTTGTGGCAACATTTATCTGTGGAATCATTGTTGTCGAAGATGGACCCGAATGTTGATTCAAGTTACAGAAAAGCTTTGAGGTCGAAGAGGTTTGAGAGTAGTGAAGCAAAAGATGTTGGCAACAAGGGATTGGGATGTGAGAAGACATTGGCAGAAATGGATTTGAATCCTAAGAGTAACAAGGCAATGAGAGAGATTGACTTGAATCCTAATAGTAAGAAGGTGATCGAAAAGATGGTTTTGAATCCGAAAAGTAAGAAGGCAATGACAGAAATGGATTTGAATAGGAAGAAGGAATTTACAAGTGAATTGCATGAAAAGTGAGTTTTTAATCAGAGGAATAGAGTTGAATTTGTCTGGTATTCAAGATAAGATTGTCTTGTATTATACTAGTATGAGAGGGATAAGAAAAACCTATCAAGATTGTTGTGAGATCAGGATGATCTTGAGGGACTATGGAGTGTTTGTCGATGAAAGGGATACATCTATGGATCCAGCATACAGGAAGGAGTTGCAGGATATGCTAAAGGGGAAGGCAATGATCTTACCACAGGTGTTCGTGAAGGGGAGTATATAGGCGGGTAGCATCAAACTGCATTACCTTCACGAAACTGCATTCAAGCAGCTAAGTGTTTCCAAGCGTAGATCATGCATTCGCTTGTGAGAGATGCGGGGAATCCAGGTTTGTTCTATGCCCGACCTGCAATGGGAGTCGGAAGGTTTTCGAAGAGAATAAAGTGAAGATGAGATGCTTCCAGTGCAATGAGAATGGACTTCTTAGATGTCCCAGCTGTTGACCTTGAATGCTGTTGGCTATTGTTTAGCATCTGTGTTTAGGCCATTTTGATGATTATCCAACTTATGCAATGTTTATTTGATAGGGTTTTAGTTTTAGTTTACCAAACTGTGGACAATAGTTAGATGTTGAGTTTTACTTGCTCATTGTCTCTTTGAACATCTGTTAACAATTAAAAATGGAAGCATATTCTGCTTTGTTTTTGAATTTTTTTGATTATGTTAGACTCTGGTTCATCAGAGTTTGTTCCTCCAAATTATATTTTGATCATATTAGACACATATTTTTCTAACATTTTAGTTCGAATGGAACTAACCTTTTTAATTTCATCCTCCAAGCAAGTCGAACAATATACAATTTCAAGATCGAGCCAAGTTTTATTGTGTCATGTAAAGTTCAATTCGTTTATAGGATTATTATATTTTGCCAAATAATATGGAGTAAATTTCATTAATGAATAGCCCAACCACAGTTAAATACAAGCCTATAATCTGTGCATGAAGAGTCTATTGGCTGATGCTAATTAACTACCAATAGTCATTGCATGAACAAAATCCATCTTTGAAATGGTGAAACCGATTTCTGTCTCTGACAATAATTTGTCGACCATAGACCTTTGAGATCAATTTGCTTGCTTGATGACAATCTTTACAGACTCTCAAGTTCTTGGTGATTCGAAGAGTCTCCCCGGGTTTCGTCTTCAACAAACCATAACCAATGGCCAATTTCTCACTATGGTAAAACAGTGGATTCTCGGTTTCTTCTTCACCAACATCATGCAAAACTTCATCACTATCTGGCAGATAACCCTCAACTCGAATTTGATCCAACATCTCATGAACCTTCTTATATATTTCTTTAACTTCAGGATGAGTTCTCCCACCTGCTATGAACTCACTAATAACACCTTCTAATTCGATAACAGAAAATCCAGGTGTTTTTTTCACTCCTCTATCATTCATTAACTTCCTCACATTAGCAACGTCTTCCCATCGTCCTCCACTGGCATAAAGATTAGCTAACAACACATAACGTCCACTATTGTTTGGCTCTAACTCGATAACTTGTTTCCCTATTTCCACTCCCAACTTGATATTTCCATGAATTTTACATGCACCAAGGAGGGCTCCTAGTACACCTACATCCGGACTCAGAGGCATATCGGCGATAACCATTTTTGCTTCTTCTAGCAACCCAGCTCTGCCTAGCAAATCAACCAAACACCCATAATGCTCCATTCCAGGCTCAATCCCATAAACATCACTCATCTTATAAAAATAAGCCCTCCCTTCATCAACTAACCCCGAATGTGCACAGGCACTTAATATATTAACAAACGTAATGTAATCCGGAGCCACATCATTTCTCCTCTCCATTTTTTTCAATAACTCAACTGCTTCGTTCCCCTTTCCATGCATTGCTAGGCCTCCAATTATACAATTCCATGAAGAAATTCCTTTATCCGCTAAGCTACCGAACAATTCCAACGCATCATCAATGCGTCCACATTTGCAGTACATATCCATAGCCGTCGTCGCTAACATTGAATCTATCTCAATCCCACTCGTTCTCACATAACGAATAATATCTTCACCTCGTTCTAAAGCTCCTAAACCAGTACAAGCTGATATCATACTTGCAGCCAAATACTTATCAATGACCACATTTTCTGACCTCATCCTATCAAAAAGAGCAAAAGCTTCACGAAACCTGTTGCTCTGTGCATAAGCAGATATGATAGCATTCCAAACAGCTGAATTCTTTCTCGCTCTTTCCGGCATTGACTCGAAAATATCGTAAGCTTCTTTAATCTGGCCCGATTGAGCATACCCACTAATCAAAGTAGTCCAAGAAACACCATCTCTATCAGTCATATTATGAAACACCCTCTTCGCTTCTTCCAAGTAATTACAAGAAACATACATATAAATCAAGTTATTCTGTGCAAAACTATCTGAACTGAACCCATGTTTAATCACATGGGCATGCACTTGTTTTCCTTGCCAAACAGCATTATTCCCATTGCAGCAAGCTCTGATAAGAGGTGGAAAAGTGAAATTATTTGGGAAAACACTTTGTTGGACCATTCTGGAGTACAACTGAATGCAGTTCTTGCAACCATCTTCAGGGTATTGTAAATAGCCTCTGATGATAGTGTTGTATATAAAAGCATCTGGACTTGGCAATTTGTCGAACACATTGTGGGCGTAGTTAATGTCGCCGGAAGTTGATAGAGCACAGAACTTGATGAGGCGGCCGACGGCGTCGTTGTCGGAGGAGAGACCGAGTTTGATGAGTTGGGTATGGTGTTGTCTGAGTTCCGACATGGTTGAGCAATTGTCTAGATATCCTACTTGCCATGATGTCAGAAGAGGGAGCTGGACTGAAGTTGCCATGTTCCATGTTTCTTGTTTTCACTGCTTTATCCATCTCATTTCACAATTTTTGGGGGTAACACTACACACACCAAAGAACTGAATCAAAACGACTATTTCGCCTCTTATTATGTATGTCGTAATTCATCACATGCGACAAATGTCAATTAACGCAGCTGCTTACAACCAAACAAAAAGTCAATTAATACATGCATTTGCGAACTTGTTTGTTTATATGAACCTATCTGAATATTACGCTTATTACATAATAAGCTTAATTTGTGTGTGTTGTTCGATAACGACTACTAGATACTGTTGTTTATACGTAAACATTGCAAAATTCATAAGAATGAATACAAGGTAATTAGTTAAATACCAATTACATGTTAATGTAATAATTAATTACATAAGAAATATTAAAAAATTTCTATTATATAAGAATGAATTAAATAGTTTATTACATGAGAATGAAATAAATAAGTAATTACATAAAAATGAAATAAATAATTAATTACATAAGAACGAATTAAATAGTAATTACATGTTAAGAAATTAAATAATTAATTACATAAGAATGAATTAAATAAATTTAATTAAATAGTAATTACATTAAGAAGAAATGTTAATTTACAAGAATTTAATTAAATAATAATTAAATAATTAATTAAAATATGATGAACTTAAGGAAAATGTTTGTTAAGATTTATCATATAATATGGTAAATTATGGTAAATTTTAGAATATGGTAAAATATGGTAAAAAATGGTAAAATTATGAAATATAAAATATGGTAAAATATGGTAAATTATGAAATATGGTAAATTATGGTAAAATTATGAAATATGGTAAATTATGGTAAAATTATGAATTATGAAATATGGTAAAATCTGGTTAAAAATGGTAAAATCACGAAATACTACTAATTATGATAAATTTTAGAATATGGTCAACATATGATCAAATTATGGTAAAAAATGGTAACATTATGAAATATAAAATATGGTAAAAAATGTTAAACTATAAAATATGGTAAATTTTAGATTATAGATATCGTAAATTTTAGATTACACGGATAGGAAAATTCGAATATTTTAACGAATTGAACATGTCTCGACACGACATACAATAAACGGGGCCAGCACTAAATTTATTTGTCACCAGAGGAACTAACAAGTAAATATAATGTTTATAAAAGTTAAACAAGACGAAAAAGTCAGTTTAACTAATAAAGACGCTTAATAATTCGCTTGTTTGTTAACAAGCACAACACGAATTCGCTTGTTACATAACAAACGAATCCCGATTGCATTTGACCGATGTGACTACACACCTAATTTGTTGAATTTTTGGTTTAAATATCAAATAAAAACAAATGTAATTTGCACACACGGTTTTGTTGGTAGAAGTTTTCAATTTCTACACGATTATGAATTGTGTATTAATTAGTATGAAAATGTAATGAATTGTGTATTTAGTATGAAAATGTAATGAAAATGTAATTAGTATGAAATTATTGAGATTGTGAAATTATGAAATATAATAAATATGGTCAAATTATGAAATATGATGAAATAATGATTAAAACTATTTAAATATTTAGACATAATAAATTATTATTTAAATTCATGATTAAACTAAGAAATATGAGAAATTAGACATGATTAACTATGAAATATGATAATGAAATTATGATTAAACTATGAAATATGAATGACACTATGAAATTACATTAAATCCATGAAATACGAGATTATGATAAAATTATGACAAAATTACGAAATATGATAAATTTAGGTTATGATAAAATATGGTAAAAATTATAAAATATGGTTAATTTTAGATTACGGACTATGAAATATGGTAAAATTAAGGAATTATGAAATATGAAATATGGTAAAATTATGGACCATATTACGAGATTATAGATTATGGACCATATTATGAAATTAAGTGGTAAAAATTATGAATTATGAAATAGAAATATGGTAAAATCGTTAAAAAATGGTAAATTAATAAATACAGAATTACATAAATTTTAGAATATGGTAAAAATATAGTAAAAAAATGGTAACATTATGAAATATAAAATATGGTCAAAAAATGGTAAAATATGAAATATGGTCATTTATGGTAAAATTATTTAAATATGGTAATTTATGGTAAAATTACGAATATGGTAAAATATGAAATATGGTCAAAAAATGGTAAAATTATGAAATATGGTGTTTATAGTAAAATTTTAATATGTTAAAAAATGGTCAACGCCTCAAATATGGTAAATTATGGTAAAATTTAGAATATGAACAAATATGGTAAAATTATAAAATATGGTTAGTTATGAAATACTTAATTCTATGTAATTTAGAATATGGTTAAATATGATAAAATTATGAAAAAATTCTATATATGAAATATTTGTAAATTGGTGGTAAATTTGAATATGGTAAAAATATGGTAAAAATTAAGGAAATATGGTAAACTATGAAATATGGTAATCTATAAAATTATGAAATATGGTACATTTTGCAAACAACCAAATTAGCCGATAAAATTATTCACCTCATTAACAGAAGAAAAGATATTAAAGCATTACGATCGCATTGACCGATTTCAATGAATACATAGCTACAAAGCCGACTGTAAACAAACGGCACATGAAAACCACTACTATCAAATTGTAAAGTAGTCCCAAACAAAAATTTCACAATGTAATAAGTACTACTTCGATTCAATATCAATAAAGACCACGTTTTCTCAATATTCATGTACGATTTTTTTTTCATGTTTGATGACAAACTACCAATTTACGTTTATGTTTGTAAGGAAAGTAGCAATTTGTCGTGGTGTTTGTAAATAAACAAGCTAATAAATCCAATGTTTGTTTAACAATAAACGAATTACACGTGTGTTTGTTGTACTACAAGCGAATTCGCTTGTTATTTACTAAGCACATGATGAATTCGCTTGTTTTTGTACAAGCAAATCAAATTTAAAATCGATTCCTTTATTATGCCCGCCGAGATAATTAAGTGACAATTCATTTACCTGGGTTAAATGTGATTAATGAACTTAGCGTTCACCTTAGTAATCAGATATTACTAGTGTGAGTTCATGATAATTTAAGTGGGTTGGGCGAGCATCGCTAGATTTACCATTAATCGCTATAATAATAAGAATGGCCTCCATTATTATTATACAACTTACTATTATCTCGGTTTCGTAAGGTCACACACATACAATGATATTCTAATTATATTTCATGCATGAAATAAATCCAGACTTCGTATATCGAGAGATGTATCTCTAAATATTTATATATTTGTCAAATATATATCGATGAACAATTGGTTAAACTTTGCAAGTTCAATCAATTAAGCAATTGAAATCGATGAATAACTTGATGTTATTTGATAGTGACTTGTTAAGATTTTAATCCGACTCGATGTTTCAATTAAAACTTAAATCAATTAGCAACTCATTATTTGATTAAGTCATAACGTCTAATTAAGTTTAACGAAGCTAAACCTGGCTTCTTAACTTAAGTGGAAATTGGCAAATGGTATTTAAAGGAAGAGAAACCCTTGCCTCCACTCTCGAGAAAGCCGCCTCCCTAAGAAACGGGAAGAGAATTTCTTCTTCCATTTTGTTCCTCACAACTCTAGCAAGTTCAAGTTCACGTATTCGATTCCTTCCTCAATGCAGGCAATCTGTGAGGACATCGCTTTTGTTGGACAAGAAATTGAGAGATTTTCAAGGGCATTCACGCGAGGCATCTTCTTCGAGGAGTCGTTTCGCCTCGCTCTTCCGCCGCTAATGTAGCACTTCAGATTCATAATCGTTAATTATGTGTTTTAGATTAATTTATATCATTTCGAGGATCCGGGATGTTTTAATTTGATATTTATCACAATTGAAATTCATACTAGATCCTAACAATGCCTCGTGTTCTACCTGTGTTTTGATATATTTTATCTAATTTGATTGCGCTATTTACAAGCCAGTACACTCGATTATTTCACGATTTATATATTCAATCAATTTAATATATAATATGGAAAAAATCAACCCTTTTATATATATTTCACATGGCTGGAATCATCATTTCATGTATTGATTTTGATGATTTGAAGTTTAAAAATTGATTAATTTGCATTTTTAATTTGAGGTAGAATCATTTTCAATTTTACAGAGAGAGTTGAAATTTCAAAAATTACTTAAATTAAATGTCTGTGTTCTTGACCCTTTGAGGTTTATGCCAGAATTGTTTCGGAATTTTTTGAATTTTTTAAGTCCTCCAAAAAATTCGTTGAATTTCTGGATTGTTTTGGGTTTAATCAAAAAACTAGAAGTGTTTTTGATGAAATTCCACTTGGACGTGTTCAATAATGATATTGTTGATGTTCAAGAAAAATCCCAGAATTTTATGAATTTTTTAGAGCCTCCAAATCGTTTTTATGCTGCAATTAATTCAAAAACCGAAAACCGAACAATTATTAAAAATCGGCCACCGAACTTCAAGGACCACCTCCCGGCCGGGACTATGCCCGCCACGAGATGCAGCCCATCGGCCGCTCTATGGCACCGGCCGTGCTGCAGACTTGTGTGGCCTCGAGGCCGGCGGTTTTGGTCGTTGAAGTTCGTCGTCCGTTTAAGAAAACCCTAAATGCATTTTTTATGTAATTATTTTTGGTTTTAAAATTATTGGTAATTATTAATTTCGGTTTTAAATGTTAAATCATAAATTTTGTCATTAAGATAATTGAATATATATCTTGAATGACATTAAATTTGATTTATATTTCCCTTTCATAATTATTTTCATTAATTGATAATTTTTGAAAATATGTTTTAAGTGTGACTTTAAATTTTGAATCAGGAGTTAATTACTTGTACGTAATTATTCCATGATATAATTATAATATTGTAATAATTATCATTAATCATGTGTGAATATATTTGAATTCAAAATTTACATTAATTGATATTAATTGTAAAATAACGGGTACTAATTAGTCAATATTTAACACATTTAATCTCATTTCATTAGTATATATGACATAAGTGCATTTATTTGTTTTAATTTCTTTTTTTGCCTATATATATTGTTATGGAACGGAAATGGTGTATTTAGATACGACCCATTAATTTATTTATTTGA
>JADFUC010000219.1:0-78711 GCA_019722365.1 Lithospermum erythrorhizon | reverse complement strand
AATATTCACATTTATACTTGGCACATATAAGATTGTCACTTGCAAGAGAAAATCAAACATCGTATTTACGGTTTGATAATATATATATATATTTATATCGTCGCAGAATCATACTTTGTAGTTACCTTTTTTACTCAAGCTTTTCATGTCATATATATAACTTTCATGATTTAATTCACAAGATTCATATAAATATATGCATCATATATTATACATTATTAATTTATTACTTCTTTCATTAATAGGATTTTCTCATCATATGTCATTTTCTAATCTTCAATCAAAAGTTAGTTAAATAATAATTTATTTCATGTGAGAACTATTTACATTTATTATTATAATAAGTGTTAGTTAAATAATCATATGTTTTTGTGTAGAATTTTATTATTATTTATTATGTAAAATATTGTTATTATTATAATAGTCATTAAATTAAATAATCATATGTTTTATGTAGAATTATTATTATTATATTACTATTATTATATAATTATTATTTTTAATCTCCGGAGATAGATATAGATTTTATATATCGGGATCCACAAAACTTTAAATTATACTTTTTAAATCATATCAATTTAACCGACATAAAATCAAATACTACGATACTATATTGACGTACTGATTATTAATATATTAAACAATGGACATCAAATTGTTAAAGTAATATTAGTATTTCTATATATACATCTCGGGCCGATATAATATCTCTACGCACTGGTGATTTTTATTGTAATTTTTTTATACATGAGGAGTTATTCGTGGATCAAAAGATACTTCAAAAATAAAATATTAATTAGAAAAATTCAAGGAGTATAAGTTTTTGCCACGCTTAACGATTTTGAATTAAATATAAAATATATCAAATAATCGGTAAATCGATTTCATATCGCGCATCACACGCTCTTTACTAAATAATAATATATATATATTCATTTCAATATGCACATACTCAACGTGGACTCGTGGAGCTATTTCGTTTAGGAATCGAATGCCACGTTTTCTAAGCTTCTAGATCCTTATAATCGATTTCCAATACACCTACAATGTCGGCCTCTAGGGGCGAAAAACAAAATAATACAACAAATTAAAAATAAAATTTTATATATCAACAATAGCTCAGGGTTCTAAATAAAATATTTATATCGACCTTTAGTTTGAATTATATCGATCAATCGATCATTAATATTAACAAATCTAGATTTTCGTGTTTTAATATCAATCTACTTATTTTAGTGTGACGTGATACTTTAATCATTTTTACATGAAATTGGTATGATATCTAATAAAAAATTTGTGAGAATATAACATAAAACATCAGGATAATATAACTTAAAAAAAATTGTCATTAAATTTTTTTTAGGCACAATGGGGCTTGTTTACTTATTATTATTACATGCAAGTACTACATATATTATTCTTTTATTATAGTTTGGTCAAAGTACTAATTGTTTGTGTTACTTGCACATTGTTAGTTGTTAGACGAGTATCATGTAATAGTTCGCACTTTTAAAAAGTAAAAATCAACGGATCAAAGTCACTGTCCTCAATAAGAGGTGGTCAATGTTTTCTTTATTTATTTAGAAAGTCCGTGGATGCGAGTAATCGATAATTACTTATGAGCATCAATTTTGTATTCAAGAGGAAAATATAAGGCAGCACTCTTAATGTTCTTGGTCACAATAGTGTGTTCCACAAATACGCAGAAACTTCCACCATCGAGGTTCCGAAATTTTCCGGTTAACTCAAGGTATCAAGCATACAAGTCTTATTTCCTCAATTCTACCCACTAATGATGCTATAGTAGAATACCATCTTATGGTAATGTGCATTACATATAAAAACCATCCTTAATTTAGAGGTTTTATTGTTCAATAATCTTGATTTAATGTAATGCATGCTACTTTCTTTTACAATAAAATGAAATCCCCAAAATGCATGCTATAAAAGATGTTCTCTATGTGAATGCCGACCACGCCACTCTCACGGTAGCTCCCTTTTTGTAGTATGACGATTTTATATGGATTTTTGTGTAAGCATAATTGTATATTCTCTGCCTAAATTTAATCGGGGATGCTTTGACTTTTGATATTTTTTAAGAAATGAGTTGACTTATGATATATGTTCAGTTTTACCCTTAATTTAACCATCAATAATCTTATGGGAACCATCATAATCCCATTACCAAATAAGGGTACAAAAGGGAATATAATAATTTTTTTAGAAATTGGGCAACTAAAGTTGGACACCCAAAATAGAAATTAGTCCCAACTAAAGTTGGACGGAGGGAGTATACCTAAGGGTCTTTAAATCTTAGTTATATACGTATTTTAATCAAACATAAGAGCTTATCTCGACCATGATTAAAAAACTTGATTTAAGATCGACATTTAGACTTATTACTCTCAAGATCTTTTTGTTACCTTTGATGGACTATACATGAATCACATGATCATCCATCATGCATATATGTATTTTATATAGCAAATATCTATTAAACTCAAAGCAGTCTAAACTATTAAATGTAATTTTAATCGCATATTTAAATTAATCAAATTTACCCATGAGAATAGATGACTAAAATAATAATGACTAATTAAATAATTTAAAATTTAATATCTATCATATCAAACCCCTTAATATTATAATTAGTCTTTTCATATTAGATGAATCAAAAATAATCCAATAATATTATAATTAGTCTTTCATATTAGATGAATCATAAAATAATCCAAGTAATATAATACCCAAACTTGGTTCATAACATTCTCTATTTTATGGATGGGTTTTAACTTTTATCATGTAATGCTTTTCCCCAAACAGATGCTATAAAAGATGTTATCTTATAGGATCGGCGACCCACGCCACTGACGGTAGTCTTTGTAGTACAACGATTTTATATGGATGTTTGTGTAACCATAATTGTATTATAATTTTAAGAGATTTTTTAAACTCTTAACTATATAATGTATTTTTAATCAAACATAAGAGCTTTATCTCATTCATGATTAAAGAACTTGGTAAGATCGACATTTGTATCTATTACTCTCAAAATCTTTTGTTATCTTTTGATTCGACGGTAGATGAATCACATGATCAATGATCGCATATATGTATTTTATATAGCAGTCTTATTTAACTCAAAGGTCTAAACTATTAAATGTCATTTTTTAATCAGACATTTAATTAATCAAATTAATGGAAGTATAAGAGATTTACTAAAATAATAATGACTAATTAAATAATTTAAAATTTAATATCTATCATATTAAACCCCTTAATATTATAATTAGTCTTTTCATATTACATAAATTATAAAATAATCCAACTAATATAATAATCTAAACCTTGGTTCATAATGTTCTATTTAATGGATGGGTTTTAACTTTTATCATGTATTTTTCCTTTGATATTTGATTTTCACGCATACATACAATGCATATCCAATCTATAGATCAAGATGAGGCGAATGAAGATGCATATATATAGCCTTTGAAGGAAACATATAAAATATAAAATGTTAAAAATTATTCCCAAATAGTTTAATTTATACTTATTGTCTAATTTTGAGTTTTTTGAAGGTTTTCTTTTGAAATTTTAAACTCAATTTTTTTTTATCTTTTTTAGTAATGGATAATTTTTTTTTCAAATGACGTTGTATTCAAACATACTTTATATTTAACATAATTTTTTCAAATTAAATGATTTATATATATCTAAGATTTGAATCATAAAGGTCAGTGATAATCACTAATCACTATCACTAACATGTATAAAAGTGCGAATAATAAATATTGTGATTTCTTCCATTTCATTATTAATTACTAAATTATTATTTTCTCTAAAAATCTAAAAGTTAGGCAAAAATCTAAATTACTCAAGAATTCTAATAGAAATTAACTACTATTAAATATTCATCATACTTTATACTTGCACATACATAAGATTATCAATTGGAAGGGAGAATCATCGACATATACATATGGTTTAAGGATGATACATCACATAAATTTAATATATCTTACACATATATATATAGTTGTCGTGCATCCCAATTTTTAGTTAACTTTTTTACTCAATTTTGCATGTCATATAAGATATAACTTTCATGATTCAATTCACAAGATTCATATAAATATATGCATCATATATTATATATAATTTATTACTCCTTTCATCAATATGATTTTTTCATCATATGTCATTTTCAATCTTCAATAATTGGTGTTGGTTAAATAATAATTTATTTTATGTAGAACTATTGTTATTATTATTATAATAGTTGTTAGTTAACAATCATATGCTTTTGTATAAAATTATTATTATTTATTATTATGTAGAAATATTATTATTATTATAATGTAGGGTACGCCAAAGACACAACATTAGTATGTTCAGGTCCTGCCTTTCTATCACCAAGCTGACATCGTAGGGGCCATCCAAGGACACCTCGGGGCAAAAGTGTACACTATCAGGAGTGTCGACTACTTCACGAAGCGGGCTGGTTAAGCCACCTACCCGGCAAGACCCGCATGAGTGTCGCCTCAAGGAGATTTTCACCATTGGGGGTACCCCGGTCCGCATCACGTATAATGGATGCACTGACAATGAAGATTAAAGACTCAAGGCTGGGAGCCCGGTATGTAACATCGATCTGCTTCCGTGGTCATACCCCCACGCCAACGATGGTAGAGGCGATAAACCGAAAATCTTCAAGTGGTGCAAGAAATGACCTGTGAAATAAGGAGGTAGTGTTAGATAAAGTGAGCTCTCTACGGTGCTATGGTCTTTCTCGACAACGCCTAACCCCATCATGTGAAACCCTTTCACCGCGCATGATCCGATGCCTGGCTACGGGTGGAGATTCGCCAAACCGCATCAAGTATATTAACTGACTTAGGAGGTTCAGTTTGTTTGCCATGATGGCACGATATAAAGACAAAGTGGTTGCTCGTTACAACAAGCAAGAAAGTCCGGCTCAGCCACCTCTCGGTAGTGAGACTCTCTGTCCTCGTGAGTCTTGGCTGTGCATCCGCTGGAAAACTAGGAAGTCGAATCTTCGTGGGAAGGATCAGATTCTTCAAGAGGATTAAGGACCAACACGTATGAACCGAAACCCCGAAGCCGCCATGCCGCGGTCATGGAAAACCATGTCATCCTGAGGAACAAGAAGCCTCACCCTTATATTTTCCCTTTGTTAATTTCGAGTAAAAAGATTGATTTCAAAGACTTATCAAAGTTCTATATGGTAGAGTGTCATTGCCCCAACTACTTAGTAGCATAATCGATTGATAAGCCGGGACATGTAAATCTATTCAACTGCTTGGCACATCCTACCTCCGACTAATTCAGAGTCAATCCCCTGTGATTGACAAGGAGGAAGCTGGGGTAAAGAGGGATGTCCCATATACAACCCACTGAACGATTCCATCCCCGCCGTGAGGCAGGAGGATTTGGGGCACTAATAGACAAGGATATAAAACTCTTTAAGATAGAAACCCCTAGCTAGTCAATAGATCCACCCCCGACTCCAAGAGTCCCAGGGAGCCCACAACATGGAGGTAAGTATCAAACAAAACCAAATAGAACCATAAAGAAGAAATCAGCATTTAACACAAGCACGAGGGAAGCAGGAAGTGGAAAATATTTATTAATAAACCCCCCAAGCAGGGGGAACAAGACAAGATACATTAAAAACCCTCAAATTTAAAAATGGTTGATTTTACCTTACGGGAAGCAGGCATGCTCATCGACCCAAGATGGTACCGCTTATACTCCTTCGGGCCGTGGTACGGAGCGCTGGAGCTCGTCCTCGAAGTCATGATAGTCCGTAGGACAGCCGCACCGATATGACAACATTATCGGGGTCAGCCAGAAACACAAGCAGCCCTCTTCTTCTCTCGCCGACAGCCAGTGGCGTGCTTTGTTGGGCAAGGCCCCCGCCTTTAACCTCCTCAGCCCTAGTCCTTCAAGGAAAGATCTCAGTAGTTGCTAACTTGAGTACGGGAGTCTTCCGCTTCCTTCCATGGTCTCACTGAAGCGCCCCAGCGAAAGACTTTGTAAGTGCAGGGTCAATAAACAGAGGCGCGACCACCTCCCAAACTCGGAAGTAGAGGCCGCCAAGATGAAAAAATGTGAAGAAAACAAAATTCAAACCAAGGCATGTGAAAAAGTACAAATTTATAGATAGCGGATTACCTGTGACCACAGCCGGTAAGCCTCCGTGAGGCTCGATGACCAACGCCTGTGCCGGGCTATGCTCGCATAACCCCTCGATCAAGTGGGGGTGGAGAGTGGCCAGCGCACGGCCCCGTCAGAGAGGGCTTAGGGACAGCTCCGTCATCGGCCTGGCCAAGCCGGGGCGGGAAATCGAGGAGAGGAGAGGCATATTTCACTCCCTCAGGCCTTCGCCTCTTGTGAAAGCGTAGATAAAGTTTGCGCAGATAAATACGGGCACCGGAAATCTCCCCTGATTAGAGCTTCCGTATTTTCAAATCGAAACCAGCGAGCAATGAAGCAGTAGGCAGCCTAAAAAAGTCGCACATGGAATGAATATGAAGATATGAATGGCAAACGGCGCCTGGGAGTAAAACGCTTAGCACCTCGCACGGAAGCTAAGCCGTTGGGAGCGGAAAGCCGGAAGAGACCCACTCATATTCAAGATCCCACCCATCGAAATTTGGTGCCCGCATGATAATCCCATAATTAAACCAAGCCGATCCAGGAATCTGACGCCATCGGGCATGATCGCCATTTTAAGAAACAATAAATTCACCTAAACCCCAATAACCGGCCGGGAATGTTAAAGCCCACCTCAGAGGGCCTCATTGTCCGCATGGTGGCGAGTGAAGACCCCTAAAATATCAAAAATTTCGATTCGGCACCATTGCGGGGTAATTAAGGCTATTATTACACGAATTCCCCACGAGCCGCATAATCATTAATCAATTCAATGAAATTATCAAGGTCACCAAAGTAACCTGTCAAACAACTAAGTAAAAGGTAAAACCTCGGCGCCAAATCAAAGACGCTCACTTTGATAATTAAATACTCTTCTTTCTAAACTAAACTCTTTCGACCGTTATCGCCTCGATCGTTTGAGCGCTTTCCGCCGGAACCGGTCCTTGTTTTGGCAGAAGACACATTCGGGAGCAAGGCATATCAAAGCCGACTGAGGATTTGTGATCCGCCCACTACCAAAACCTGACCATCAATCTAATTCTACTTTTTCTTTTTACTTTGAATATTTACGATAACGCTGCGTGTTTTTAATGATTCATTCTTTATATAAACGAGGTATACAAGCTTTCAAACTATGTATTATATAAGATTTTACCGGTAACGCGTAAAAGACAAAGCTTCAAACTATGTAATAAACAAGTTAAGAAATAAATAAGATTTACCTTGCTAGACCAACAAAAAATATTTTAATATAAATTATAAATTAGATGAAATCTTAATTCATTAATTTAAACGTTAGATCGATTGTTTTTTGAATAAAACCTCCAAATAAATTTTAACTTAAAAAGAATCAAGGCAACACCTGAGATATCTTTAATTCTATTTTTATCGTTTATGATGCATCTATGAGATGAATTAATCGCTTCCAAGCCTACAACAACTAACAACAAATATGTCAAACTCTCCGTAGTTTGCAAATTATTACATCAACTCTATATTCACATTATCGACTTAATAAAGAATTATGAAGTTCCCCAAGTACAAAAGATATGCCCAACCCCTGTTCACATTACATGTATTAGGTTAAAATTTAAAGTTTAAATTTTCAGACAAAATCTATATACATTGTTCTCATTTGAAAATTAACTCATTTATTTCGCTTGTGAGGTGATGGTTAAGTTAATTGGAGTAATTTTTTATTTCATAAACTACTTCAAAATTCTAATTACACTCATAATTGAAATTTTATTCAGATTTTAAACGAGGAATCTGGGAGACAAAAGACAACTCAAGTCGAGAAAGCCCGACATGTCTCCACAATTACATGTGCAAGATTATATAGGCCTTCCAACACGCGATCTATTATAACAAAATTATACTTATAAATTTAATAATATAATTTTGGTTAATGATACAAAATACAATAAAATTCTAAGTGGGTCTATTATAAAAAAATTCAAATTTAATTGTAAATCAATATCAATCCTCGGTGATGAATCATAATTGGATCTCATATAAATGAGATTAAATCAGCATTTTACCACGATGACGAATGTCAAATTTGGGCCTGTAAAAGTAAAATAGTGTAATGACTGTCCCCATAATTGTAATGACGGTTGAAGACTAAATAACCAATATATATAACCAATTTTGGGGGTTATATCTATTAAAACAACGATCATTCCCGACGCGGCAGCCCCGCCGCTACAAACTTTATATTTTATGAATCGCTGGATATGCCCCTTATCGACTGCATCTGGTGACTGCTTACTCACTACAACTCGTGATCGGCGACATCCTCGTCAACCTCATCAATTACAGAGGCCGAGAAAGCACCCCAAAAGCCTTCAACCATCGAGCTACGCCTAGCTGGTACAATAATAACTAAATAGTATTTCAAGCTCATGAATTTAAACGACTACGTTGCCCCCCCCATTTCAGAACGTGTAAGTAATTTAAGAGCTTTCACAAGCGACAAAATCATTATTTCATTAAAAAAATTACAATTTTGGATGCAAGGTGATATTGGGTGCAAGCCATAAGTAAATCTTAACATCAAAACTATAGGAGAGTGACAATTTAATCCAACTTTTCGGAACAAAAGCAAACCCACACTTTTTAAAAACATACCTTCCAAATTCCAACCAATAGAAATCCAGCATTCACTTCCCTCGATCCTCACTAAGAAAACACAAATAGCCATATTAAACACCGTCCGATTCTCCGTTATATAAAGTCAACAACCGTCCGATCTAATCTAAACCGATAGGTTAAAACTCTGTTATATAAAGTCCTCAAACCATTCTTACATTAAACGTTTTTATTCATTAGCCTTTTGAGATATTCTAAGCTTAAGAAAAAGAAAATTAACAATTTGTTCTAAGGCAAGTCTCTTTGTTTACCTCTATTTGCACTTCATAGCTTTATTTTTTTAATTATATGACATGATTTGTGTTATTAGCCTTGATTAGACTTATTTATGTATACGCTGCTCTAACTTTGGATTGTAGATATTTTATTTGACCATATATTTTCAAGCCAGATTGTATAATACCGATAATAACTATATTAATAAAAATATATATATATTTTTATCAAATTTTTTACAACAGGTCAAAATTTGAAAGTTATGATTATAAAAAATGGACAATTTTAGGGATGGAGGGGAGTACTAGTATATAATTGTTGATTAGGGTTTATTTTATTTTATTTTGTTTTAATCACGTTGATAGATGTTAAAATTATGTGATATTGAGCACATTGTAATTTATTTGTAGTTTGCTATATTAATAGGGTTAGGTTTTTAATGCATTTTTTAGAGATTGTTTTGATTTAGTGATTTAATTAAGGCTTTTTTTTTGTTTAATTTGCTTCTAATTCTTTTATTTTGTTCTTCATTTTAATTACCAAATTTGCTTGTGACAATGATTTTACGATGTTTGTATATATTTGAGATTTTGTTAATTAACATTGATTATGTTGTGAATAGAAATGGCTCGTACTAAACAAACTGCCCGGAAATCAACTGGAGGAAAAGCTCCAAGGAAGCAACTTGCTACTAAGGTTTGTTAATCTCATCAATTTTAATACTGTTTTTATTACATAAAAAGTATTTGTTAATCTGATCAAAATTGTATATTTCGCCTTTTGTCTATTCTGAATTAGTAATTTTTTCCTATATATTGTTATCCTAAGTCAAGCTTCCAGATTATTTTATTATGTTGTGTTATTCACAATTTGTGTCATGGTCTAGCACATTGTAATCAAACGCGTAATAATGCATTATGTGATTGTTTGAATGCCTAGATTGATCAATGGCTGATTACGGTAGTATTTTATTCAATTGATCAATATTCTCACGGGTGTTTTTTCTAGGCTGCTCAGAATTGCCCCGACTACTGAAAGGAAGAAGCCTCACAGATACCGCCTGGTACTGTTATAAAAAAGTGATTTCAATAATATAAATTGATTCCAAATTGAATTTCTGAATTGATTAGTAAAACCTCCAAATAAATCGAGACGAGGGATTCGATAAATTAACTAGAACATCAAAACATTCAATACTAATTTGCCTAGAGTTCAATCGATTTTGCCTCAACCAACCTTGAAATTTTCATCATCATCAACATTCGAGGGCTCAAGAGACCTACATTTAATCAAATTTCAAATTCAATACGCTTTGACGATCGACAAATCTAATTATAAGACTACAACAGAAAGAGATCCAACATAAATCAACTCAAGTTGTTATCAAATTTTGTGCACAAATGGGTATCAAAGAGACTCCGTATTCCCATATTTCGCCAACGATCTCGACTATACGAGATTCCCTAATTTCATTTGTCTCGCTTCTCCACCTTCCCCTGTCGTTTTTCGCCGCCGATTATTCGTCGGCAGGTTCTTTCCCCACCGGCGACAACATATTTTCTTTAATGCATTAGCGCACACTGCATAAGTTTATATTCTTATTATTTTCTTTCTTTTCGGAGTTTAACTAACAATTTATGGTAGAAAGATTACTTAGGAAAATAATTAAAAACAATTTATAGCGATTTAATTTCCACATCAAAATTAATATTACAATGTTTATTATAAGCATGGTTGAAAATTTTAAAGCTCATTATATACCAAAACAATCTCTAAAAACAATCTTTAATAGTATATCAATATACATTTAAAACCAAAACAAAAAATCACAAACAAAGTGCCCCAATAACTCTACCAATACGCGTCGACAAAATATATACCATATTTTTTTAATTATTTTTCTAAGTAAAGACTTCATAAATTGTTAGTTCACTCAAAAGAAAATAATAAGAATATAAACTTATGTACCGTGGCAAGACTCAATCAAGTTAAAGAAAATACGCTGTCAGTCATGGTAAGAACACTCAGAAATATTAACGATTTTGGGAGGTCGGGAGTAAGGTAACAAACGGTAATTAGGGAATCTCATATAATGGTGATCATCACGAAGATGTGGAATCCCGAGTCTCGGGGTCTCGCCTATCGCACAAAATTTGATAACCTCGAAGCTGATTCACAATAATCTTCTAATTAGTCTCTCATAATTAGATTTGCGCGATCGTCAAAACGACGAATTTGTTCGACAGAATGTCGCTCCCTTAAGACTTCGAATGTCAGATGATGCATGAAATTTCAAGGTTCGGTGTCTGTGCAAAATCAATCAACTCTGTGCCAAATTAAGATTAATGTTTGCCTAGTTAATTTATCGAATCGCCTCCATCTCAATTTGACCTGAGGTTTACTTAATCAATTAGAATTCAATTTGGTAATCCAATTTATATCATTGAAATAACTTTTTTTATGTTAAACATTTTGATGCTTGCATAGCTGCCTAACTGTATTTAATCTTTTCGATAAAAACCTCAAACAGTGTACGGATTATTGTTTCAAGAGTAGTCAGTTTATTCGCTTAAAATTATTTTTAGTTGAATTAGGGACGAAAAGATCGTTTATTGGTTTAATGCATCTTAGCTACAATTTTTTTTAAAGCGTCAGAGTAATTATTTATCTTGCACGTTATAAAGGAATAATAATAAAAATTGGAGTAAAATCATGAAGTTAAATCCAAATTAAATAATAATAAAAGTGATAACGAAAGCAACACTATTCAGATTTTGACCAATCAACCTATATAATCATAGTTACAACCAAATTAAACAAAATTCAATTTTAACAAAGTTAGACAAATTAGTTAATCAAGTTTACATGATAACTCGAAATAACAATTATTAATTAAGATTAATTTAAATGAAAGATATATTACGGAGTATATATTTATTGAAATAGTTAATTAATTAATTCGAAAACGGTGATATACTGACAATCGGACGACGGTAGCCTCGAATTGCAGGGGAACTGGAAGTCACCGATACGGGGACCAACAGGACCGGGAAGTGGTTTTAAGCACTGCTTAAAATCGTGAATAACTTTATTAATTCATCCTCATCGTTCGGTTTGTAATTCGAATCAATTCACCATTCGCTTAAATCGGTTATATAATGTTCAAGATATATATCAAACATGCCCTAACACCTAATCTAACACAAAATGTATATACTTAAACATATCATAACTCAAAGATAATACCAAACTGATCTATTTAAGCGAAATCATTCACGATCCGGTTTTACGACGCCCATTTTAGGGTGTTTTTGCTCAAGGGTATTTTTGTTTACTCTAATGTTCGCTAATGTTGGTAACGTAAATTTATTCAATAAATGTTCCAATCAAATTATAGTTAATTAAGTTCCAATTTAATAATTTATACGTTGGAATTTAGTTAATTAAATCATGCAGTCCAATTAAATATTTACATGTGTCGTTTATTATCAAATTATAACCGTCGTGATTAAAGCGACGGAACGGTCTTTTCAAGAAGACTGGCGCAACTCTCAGAAAGTACCAATGGTACGGTAAGTCAACAATCTTCTTATCAAATGCTTAAATGCCTTTATCTTTCGCAGTTTGTCTCACTTACCGAATGCAGATGCTTTTTTCTACAAACTGCAGCCCATCCTTCCTCCTCTCTGCCGCTTATCTGGGCTCGTACTATTACCCCTTTCTGTCTGGGGATGCATACGGTTACTCTCCTTTTGGATCTGCATACTGCATGGGTACATCTCATGAATACACGCTTATCGGATCCATACTTCCAAACCCGAGTACATTGATACGGGGTAACTCTTCCTCGCGGAAAGATCCTCGCCGAGCTAATTCCATTACTCATTCTGGAAACAAAAACACTTCTAGATCACCAACCAGACGGTGATATTTGGTGCATTTGATCTTCGTCTTTCCAAATTATCTCGGACGCTTCATTTCCGGCAATTCTATCATCTTCTCTTTGATCATGTCATCAAACATTCCAAAGACATCAGACTCCAAGAAAGGATAAGTCTTCTCTTACAATTCCTTCAACGATACCCTCATCTTTCGGAAGACCTTCTCCTTCCTTCTTCTTAGACTTAACCGAGAACTTCCACGAGGAGAAAAGAATCGCTGTGAGCCTCCCCGCTTACCATCATCCTCACAAACCCTTTCCACCTTCTTGACTTCAAATTTGTCTTGGTCTTCTGAACATCTCAAGCAAAGCAGTTGTGATTTTTGTTCACAAAGAATACTAAGCCCATGTCATGAGCCTCGCGTCAACTCCTCAAACGACTGGCTCGATCCCTCAAGGACGTGACCAGATCCCAACGCATGCCTTCAATACACACGCCAATCAAGCAGAAGCCTCACAAACCCGGCCTTCCTTGCAGCTCAAACTAAATCTCCAACGATTAACGAAATCGCAATGTGCCTCTTCTTTCGCTTATCATTCGCGAGTTCTATCACGCCGACAAAGACGACAAGCCGCTATAGAATCTGGTGAATCTATTTTTCCAACTCGGCCCACCGTCAAGCGTAACTCGCCCAATTCAAAGGAACCAATCAAACGCATTTCCCTTCAAGGAGCGAACAAATTGTTTCACCAGATAATACCGTCGCTCGCATTATTGCAAGTTTTAATTTAAATGAAAGCAACATGTCGTTGGGGATTTATTTCATCAAACCGCTGAGTTTCGGTGGTTGATAACCATTTGGCATCTTCATTATTTCAATGCGCCGAGATATGGCTCGACATGCTATACGGTGCCTGGGGATCCTAGTCATCTACGACGCCCCACATGAGCTCTTGCCGATTCATAGGATAAGCCCATCAACAGATCAATGTTCGATTCATTCGAATTGCCCTCTACAAACTTCTCGAACCCGCATTTACGCGCCTCTCAAACATGCATTGGTTCCCGCTTCTCCCTTTTACCGTTGGTTGCAACTTTCTCCATGATTACGAGATCTTAAAGAGATCTTGCTTTCAATATACTTAGCAAGTCCCTCCAGAAGTCTCGCAAATGATGACTTTTTGCTCTTCTAAGTTCAAAGAAAGTTGTCATAATTACTGAGTATAGGACTGCAGAAATGGCTTCATGCTCGGTGATACTTGATCGCAAATTTATCGGTGAGACGCCGCGCTGGAACTTATCGTCAAAGACGAATCGCTAGCTGACGCGCATTTAGCCGAGTCGCAGTAGCCACAGGATTTGCAAGAGTCTTCGGCCGCCGGACGCCATGTCTCTTGTACCGGAGTCAACAATTGAATCATCCTCGGGGCGGATCACCCAATAATCGGTCGCCCGACTGTGAAAGATTCTCGCAGCCTCGCTATCAAAAGTTTGACATGTTGCTGTGGTAACTCCTACACCCGCCGAGGAGCTTCAAGAGGTTGAACGGTGAAGCTCGAAGTATCAATCTTCTGCTTTATTGCATCAATTCGAGTATCACTTGAACGTAGTTCGGTAGATTGTCCCACTGGCGTGCCAAATTTGTAACGGTATTAAATTTCCTTAAGCCTAAAGTACGATGACAAAGGCAAGGAAATAAGCGCTGTAAAAAAATATGGTCGAGTATGATTTCGAGTACAATCTCTATTTATTCCTTCGATTCTACTTCACATGCTCAGCTGGTTCATGGAAGAAATTGTTTTTAATTTCATTGGGTTTCCAACACTCAGAAATTTAACACTTAGATGTCGCACACTTCCACCAAGGGCCTCGAATAGCTCGATCTTCGAACTCGTGATGCTCAATGCTCAAGATTCGACGATTTAAAGGCCAGTTTAGCGACTCGAAAAGCCGATGAGTTCTCTCGATTTTTGTGTAGCTTTTTCTCTTCTTCCGTTTTTTTTTTATATTCTGCAATGAAAGTCCCTCCGAATGAATGGTAATGCCTCTATTTATGTGCATATTAATGAATGGCCGATTTGGACTCTGACCACCGGGCTTCGAGTACGGACTGGCCGTCTACCAACTCGACTGATCGTCCCGAGCCAACCTCGACTTCACCGTCCTACTGACCTCCCTTTATAACTATTCTTCTAACTTAATTAAAGAATAACTATATGATTTTGTTCGATAAAGTATATCTTTCTATTTATTTAAAAGATATAATTATCCAACTCTTTAATTATTTCCAAATATTTTTTTTGGAGGAAATAATTATTTATTATGATCCCGTTTCTCATGCTTCCAAGCCACACCACGGGTCCAATTTTTAACGTTAGCTTTATAATTTGATAATAAACTATTATTAATGTAAATATTTAATTGGACCCAGACATTTAATTAACTAAATTCAACGTATAAATTATTAAATTAGAACTCAATTAACTACCTTTAATTGGAAATACGACAACAAATTTACGTTACCAAATATTCATGTAGAAACAAAATACCCACAAACCAAAAACACCCTAAATCGCTATAAAACCGATCGTGAATCGATTTCGCTTAAAATCGCTAATCGCTTATTTAGTATTATATCAAGTTATGATATGTTTGGGTGATTCATTTTCAGGTTAGATTAGGGTGTTAATGTCATATATATCTTCAACATTATAACCGATTTAAACGAACGGTAATTGATTCAATTACAAACCGAACAAATGGTATGATGAATTAATAAAGTTATTCACTTATTTTAAGCTTAATTCTTAAAACCCACCCCTGCCCCCCTGAAATGTCCCCCGTATCGCTTCCAAGTTCCCCTTACCCCTATTCAAATGCCGTCTCATTTGTCCAGTATATTCATTTCAATTAATTAATTAACTTATTTTCAATAAATATATACTCCGTAATATATATCTCATTTCTAATTAATCTTAATTAATAATTGTTATTTTCGAGTTAATACATATGAAACTTGATTAACTAATTTGTCTAACTTTGTTAAAATTGAATTTTGTTTAATTTGGTCAGAAGTAATATTATACGAGTTCAATTTTGTTCAATTGGTCAAAATTCATTGCCGCTTATCACTTTTATTATTATTTAATTTCAAGTATCGATTTTACCACTTTTATTATTCCTTTTAACATTACTAATTTCCTATTTAGTTTTTGAATAAAAACAATAATTTAATTTTTTTCAGGCTTTTGGATCGTGGCTGATTGGGCTGAAATTAGTGGTAAATTTTTTAGAACCGTGGGTTAATCGCGTCACTTAGTTTATTTAGACGAAAGACTATACGGGTACTAAATGTGTTAAAGAGTGAATTTATTTAGCCTTTTAAACGCTTCGAGTAGGTCCGCTACCGACCGTTAATCTGATACCCGCCTCGGTACTTCGGAAATTTCAAAAAAACTTACTCGACACTTCCCGACGAGTCGGGACTAAATAGAGAAAGTATCGCCGGCATTTAACCTAATTCGACGATTTACATACACTTTATAACTATTGGGAAAATTGATTCTTTTATAGCTTTACGTATTTTTGCTGATAACCGACCTTAGTCACAATAAAACTACGCTGCATCACCTATCCCAATTTATAGATCACCCATCGCATTCGCTTTCGACCCTGTGGTACAAAAGTCTAAGTCTCTCGTGACAACATAAGCTTCGGCGATTTCCTGGGTTTAAAGTTCAAATGTTTAGTACTTTATATATATAATTGATATTTTCCAAGAAGAGACCGTTTTACCTGGAAATTAAATAAAATTAATATCACAATGTTTAATATAAGATGGTTTGAAAATTTTAAAAGCTTCATCGATAATTTTTAAATGAACGATAAATATTAAGATAAAATATTAATATTACAATAAATTAATAATAATTAAAGAAAATAATAATATATTCTCTACCGGATTCACATAGTCACGCGTATCCCCATCCGGACCGCACTCGCTTCGCGAATTCAAGAAATTGACCACATAACCTCGAAACCCGCCCGGTGGATACGGCCTCGATCGAGCATCCGCTAAAACTCTTTGAGTAAAACATTTGCTCGATATACCTAAAAACAAATCGCGAATTATACGATCGATATTTAGTACCCGCTTCAAATCCTATACGATAGTTGTTCTAACAGTTTTCCAGGTTGCATAAACTCATTTATGATTAGGTTTTAATTAAGAGGCCTTTTCTAATAGTAACATTATGTGGAAAAGCTTGAATTCTGTGAATGTATGCTTTCTTTATTTCGCCAGATTATAACGTGTCAAGCCTACTAGTTGCATTACTACCGCTGGGTCAAGACATGGGGAATAGGCGCTTTCTTCATTCTCGTATTATAACGTTGCCTACTAGTTGCATTACCGCCAAGCAAGGAAGTCGAAGATTTTATCTTTTTTAGTAAGTCACAGCGGATTCGGGTCATACTCATATTTCTCGTGGGACTCGCATAACGCCGATCATATGTTGGAAATTGTTCGTAGTAGTCGGTCTAGTTCTTGCATTCATGGTCCATGCGTGATCACTAAACTTCTAGAATCTCATATAGACGAGAAATATAACTGAGTCTCTTGGTCTCGCTTTGCAATTTGTAGTCTCTAGTAATTAGATCTCGTGCTTATCACAAAACGTATTGAATTTTGAGCCGATTGCAATGTCGGGCCTTTAGTACCGAATGCTGATGATGATGAAATTTCAAGGTTTGAGGTCTAGGCAAAATCAATTGAACTCTAGGCCAAATTAGTATTGAATGTTTTGATGTTCTAGTTAATTTATCGAATCGCCCATCTCACTGACTGAGGTTTTACTAATCAATTAGAGAAATCTAATCAACCAATTTATATCATTGAAATAACCTTTTTTTATGTTAAACATTTTGATGTGTTTGGTGTATAGTGTCTAACTGTATGAAACTTTTGATAAAACCTCAAAATTATATGTACGGATTATTTTTTCAAGAGTAGGTTGTTTATTTGCTAAAATTATTTTTAGTTGAATTAGGATGAAAAGATTGTTTATTGGTTTTAATGTACCTTAGTTGCAATTTTTTTTAAGTGCTGTAGTACTATTTTTTTTATCTTGGTCTTGTTACAGTATTTGATTGTATATGTGCTATGGTTTCCAACCACGGAGCTGGGATTTCGGTTCCGCCTTATATGAACGTTTTTCAACTCTAATTCAATTATTTTGGTTTTGCAGGTGATATCCTATAGTATATTTTCACTGATTTTTACAGTTTTCCTGTCAACTGTGAGCTCCTACTTGTTGAAGGCTCATTCAGAAAACAAAATGGCCAGTTATTTCACAGCAACCAATTTCAGCACGTTAATATCAACTGTATCTCAGTATTTTTATAATGTCCTGCAAGAGTTGCTATGGAAGGTCCCTAGTAATGGACGATGTTACAGGCGACACTGTCTGCTCATCATGTGGTGTAGTACAGGATTTCGACAATTTTCAAGCCCATTTTGGTGGTATTAGTGGACCAACCGGTACTTATGTCCGTCTTGGCACTGCTGAACTGGTAATGTGTATGGTTATAAAGAAACAAAATCTACGAAGCCCAAAAGGTCATTAAAGATACAATGTTTAAGTTAGAATATCTGGTTCTACGTCAAATGAGGTTAAAGCAACAGATTGGATAAGATCACGGAAGGGAATATGGCCAGTTGGGTTTCGTGTTAACTGGGGCATGTGCTTATGTGGTCATGAGAAAGGATAACAATACATTACCGATTTCAGAGGTAGCTAATTTTGTTGGATGTGATATTCATGAATTGGGGAGGATGGTCAGCCGTGTTGTCGAGTTTCTCGAATTGAAATTACCGGAGTTTGACATTTGTAGATTCTCTGAGAGTACCAAGACTTCTGCCCAAGTTTTTCGGGTGTGAGTGCTGACTTGAGTCGGAGAATGTTGAAGCAAGGAGTGTTTCTGGTGCAGTGTCTGATCAAGTGGTTTGTGACTACAGGGAGGAGGCCTATACCTGTGGTGGCAGCTGTTTTAGTATTTGTTGCTACGTTAAATCAAGTTGATGTGAAGATTAATGAGTTAGCAAAGGAATTACATGTTGCAGTTGCAACTTGTAAAAAGAGGTATAAGGAATTATTGGTCAGGCTTGTTGAGGTTGCAAGAGTATTGCCTTGGGGAGAAGATGTTACAACTAAGAACATAATTAACAATGCTCCTTATGTGATTCAATATATGGAGTTGAAGTCGATGGAAAAGCGTGGGGAAAACAATAAGCACAATCAGGATCGGGAATTTTGTCTGGATGATTTAATTGATCAGTGCTTAAGCAAGGATTTAGGGTATGGCTATGGCAGTTATGACTTGGTGAATGACTCGCAATATTTTGAGCCAAATTTGAGTAATGAATTTCCTGATGAGCTCCAGTTATCACAGGAATGCTTGGCTATGGTATATGCAAAGTTCTTGGATGAGGCTTCTCTTGTTAAATCCATTTCACATGTAGAGGAAGGCAATTGTAGGAAGAGAGCTACAGGACATGATCTCTTTGATTGGTCGGACTGGTGGAATGGAAAATCAAAATTGAGCAAAAAGCTTATGCTAAAGCAAATATTGGAGCAAGATGTTGGCTTAAATTATCTGCCTCCCTCATTTGAATGGGGGTGCAAGGTTTATGAAATCAGGAAAAAGAAAATAGAGGCGGCAAAGTCACGCATTCAGACTACTATGAGCTCATCATCTGAAAATTCTCTAGTTAGGAATGATTGCTTTGTTGAAGATGTAAATATGTCAAAGAGAAAAAGGAAAAGGCAATTTGATATTGATTGGGAAGATTTCATTATTGAAACCCTTCTACTTCACCAGGTTAAGGAGGAAGAAATTGAAAAGGGGCATTACAATACCTTGTTAGATTTGTACGTCTTTTGCGACGAAAATGTTGCTGGAGTTTGAACTAGAGAGTTTTTTTGAAACTATAAGACTTATTGAGTGCAGAATTTTCCTAAGCCATCCTTTTAAAATATCATGAAAATTCATTGATGATATCTAGAAGAGAGCAATCAGCTGCACAATTAGCACAAGGCTTCTTTGCTATTCATTTTCAATTACTATGGAGTACATAGGTATGTGAGAAAATATGAATGTAATATAGATTTTTCTTGATGGTATGTTATTCTAATGTAATATAGACTTCGTGAATCATCTAACATCTGCAAAGATGCAATATAAATGAAATAAGCAAATATAAGATGTAGCTAAAAACAATTTGGTTTCCCATGGGACGAGTCAGGAAACTATATAAATAACCGTACTTTTGACACTTGAACACTAAAAACACAATTAGCCAAAAAGTTTCTTATGCTTGCGATTCTACCTCCGACCTAGAAAATGCATCACTTTCATCCTTGATTGATATAAATTGTGCTATACTTTAACCTGATGACGTTCATAATATTGTTTGACAGAATTTCTAACAAAAACAAACATAATAACTCAAAGATGTGCCCTCTGTTTTATTATTTCAAACTGAATACCAACTTTTGGGCCTCATTCTGTCCTTTCTAAAATAAGACTTCTATCAGCAAATACCTATAGAAGAAAGTTGATACTTGAAGAACTGATCACAATAACTTGACAAATAAAGGAAAACAGAGTATACCGAGCTTGGGAACGAGCATCTAAATGTTGATGAGTTTTGTCCTCGATGTTCTTCTTAATCTGAGCACATAATAAATTACCATAATCATTTGATTGGAAACAGAGTATAATTTTACGATAATATTGATGATACCATCGGTGGACTCTGAGCTCTGTGCTATAAGTAACAAAATGGATCACTTTTAATCTTCAAATATTTAATCTAAGAATCCACCCAAATGTTTTGTTCTCTACAAGAAGATATTTTAAGCAATAACTACTAAACTATTTGTTAGGATATACCACTTCCGTTTTGTTTGAATGACCTATCTCGACTTTTCACAAAAAAATTACTGAAAATGGTTAACTTTGTATAAATGTGCTACTGTATTTATACCTTTTGTTTAAAGTTAAAGAAGAGTATTAGGGAATATATATGGGTAAACCATTAGGTGACAAGTCGTACTATACTAATATGAAAGGCTAAAAGTGGAAAATGTTGTTACAAAAGGAACCATGTCACTATCATTGCACAAACGATTTTAAAGATTGCATTTCAGCGCCAATGATTTTTACACTTCACTATGTGATAATGGCACTCCACTTTTTAGTATAAAAATTGATGAAAAAATAAAGGAGTGGAGTGTCATAATCAAAATTTGGAGACTAAAAATCATTAGCCTTATAAAAACAAATAAATCAGATATTATCACAGAGTCTCGCCGCAGTTTGAGCATAAACTAGACCTTGTAATCTGTCCGCAAAGTCGATTACTCTTTACATTGCCTTTCTAACTATTCTTATTTTTGCATTGCTGCCTAGAAATATATGTACAGCGTTGAGAAAACTGAACAAAAAATAGGTCATTTAACATTTCTCGATTATCCAAACCTTCTTTGAGTAGTGTATGGATTACACATGTAGGTATAATTGGACACCGACTAAACCAGCTAACATGAGTGGCAAGCAACTAACCTGTTCAAGTGTCCAAACAAGATGCGGTTGAAACCTTGTTTGGAAAGTCATTGACCCAACCTGAGAAGAATGAGTGAAGCAATTTGATATACAAGCTAAATGTATAAAAAGAATCAGAAAACACTAGAAATATAAAAGTATAATTAATCTAAAATAGAGGACAAGATTATGCAAGCAAGATATCATGAAAGGTATGTTCCCACTCTAAAGTACTGAAAATTCACTACAAACAAATAGAAGAAATAAGAACTCAGAAAAATAAATGCATAAACTAAATTTTGTGCCCTTAAAATCATTCATTAGAAACGCATATGGCTAATGAACCCTGTGACTGATATGGGCGCCCCGAAACGGTCATTTAGGCGTTTCGGGCGAATCAAGCTAAGACTATCAAATTCGGTGTTAGTTGAATAATGTGTTGGTGTGGTGCAACCCTAATAGTTTAATTACTAACAACTATTCATCCAACTAATTTTTTACTACAATATTCTTCGAATAAAAGTATCCAATCTATGTTGTAGATTATATTCCAAATGCGTAAGTATACCCCATTCACTCCCTGATTCTCCATCCCCTGCCTCGATTCGGTCCCAAAGCATTTCCCTTCGCTTCAGGTATCATAGTTAAAGCATCGAGCCTGACAAACTAGCACAATGTATTCAGTCCACAAACTACTTTATAAGAATATGAATGAGTGACAAATCACAATTAAATTTTATTTTACAAAATCAGACAGATTACAACTATTTTTCCAAATAAACAGGTGCCATTATCACAGAATAAAAATTAATATGTTTAGGAAAATACACTGTTTATCTTGACGCCTGCTTCAATTTTTCCAACTAAGTTTCCTGGAACATATTAATTTTTTCCTAAATACACTGTTTATCCACTATTCGCAAAATTAATATGTTTGGAAGCAAAAATACACTGTTCATTTAAGTTTACCTATTATCTGAGCCTATAATTTTTGAGTAATTTGTGAATTTGAAAGCTTGCTTATATACGAGTGCCATGGTAGTGTTTCCACAAAATTCTTCTTGGTCACCATTTGTGGCACATTACTACCTCCAATTAATTTTAATTGACAATTTTGTTTTTCCGCATCACTTTTTAACCATCGATTATTTTTTATTCCTTATTCTTGGTGGTGTATGTTTATCGATTGAACTCAAATTAAAGAGAGCAACATACATCATGTCAAATGATCATTTCTCGCTTTGTCTTTTAACAACCAATATACATTGAGATAGAAGAATTCACAGTAATAAGAATCGACTAATCATTTTTCACTACATTTTTTATGATGACACTCTACCTTGTTATTTTGGATTCAGTTTTATACTACAAGTGTAGTGTCGTTATCAATATTTTGGATTCAGTTTTATACTACAAGTGCAGTGTCGTTATTAATGAGGAAGTGTGAAAATCATTGCGGGTAAGAAAAAATCATCAGCTTCCGCCATACGGTGCCCTACTTCATGATGAGAATGATTTAGCTTTAAGATTACTGTTTTCCAACCCCAACTCAGATTGCACATTGCCATGTTTGTACTAGCCATTGAGTTGCAAATCCAACATAGCTTGTATATTGATACCTTTTGCTAGTGAAAATTATGATCAGTGTTCTGCAATAGCCATGAGTAATGCTCTGCAGCAAACACTTTAGACCACTTTGTGGTCTCCCATAGTATTTTGCTCCTCCATATTGTGGGACAATGTGTCATGAATAATTTTAGTATATATTACATCAAAGTCTTCCAAATTATTCATCAATCAATATTTCAAAAAGAAAGAAAAAAGAACAATGAGGAAGCTTAGTATGACCTTAGTTTTTTGCTGCATTGTTATAGCAATTCAACTGGCTGCTACTCAAGGAGTGAAAAGCTGTGGAACAATGGTTCCAAGCTCTCCCTAGAGCAAAAACGA
Source organism: Lithospermum erythrorhizon (assembly GCA_019722365.1). Lineage (NCBI taxonomy): Eukaryota > Viridiplantae > Streptophyta > Magnoliopsida > Boraginales > Boraginaceae > Lithospermum > Lithospermum erythrorhizon. The sequence goes on along the minus strand of JADFUC010000219.1, from coordinate 55,228 downwards.
GTCTAACCAAACTCCATTTCTATCTTCATGATACTGTAAGTGGCAAGAAGGCAACTGCTGTTTGGGTAGCACAATCCAACGCCACCTCTGCATTTCTAACGTTGTTCGGGGCAGTCTTTGTAATGGATGATCCTTTAACGATAGGGCCCAAGGCGAGCTCTAAGGTCATCGGTCGAGCTCATGGAATCTATTCTTCAACCTCAAAACAAGAAGTAGGATTACTTATGAGCCTCAATTTTGTATTCAGTAGTGGAAAATATAAGGGCAGCACTCTTAGTGTTCTTGGTCACAATAGTGTGTTCCACAAACACAGAGAACTTCCAATTACTGGAGGTTCTGGAATTTTCCGGCTAGCTCAAGGCATTGCTACAGCAAAGTCTTATTTCCTCAATTCTACCACTAATGATGCTATAGTAGAATACCATCTTATGGTAATACATTACATATAAAACCATCCTTAATTTAGAGGTTTTATTGTTCAATAATCTTGATTTAATGTAATGCATGCTACTTTCTTTACAATAAAATGAAATCCCCAAACAGATGCTATAAAAGATGTTATCTTATAGATCGGCGACCTACGCCACTTGATGGTAGCCTTTTGTAGTACAGCGATTTTATATGGATGTTTGTGTAACCATAATTGTATTATAATTTAAGAGTCTTTTAAACTCTAAACTATATACGTATTTTTAATCAAATATAAGAGCTTATCTTGATTCATGATTAAAGAACTTGTTGAAGATCGACATTTAGACTTATTAAGATCTTTTTGTTATCTTTTGATGGACTAGACATGAATCACATGATCATCGATCATGCATATATGTATTTTATATAGCAGTCCTATTAAACTCAAAGGTCTAAACTATTAAATGTAATTTTTTAATTGCATATATTTTATGGATGGGTTTTAATCTTTATCATAACCCGTTTTCCCCAAACATGCTATAAAAAAAAAGATGTTATTCTTATAGATCGTGCTTAATTCTACCACTGGATGGGTAGTCTTTTGTAGTACAACGATTTTATATGGATGTTTGTGTAACCATAATTGTATTATAATTAAGAGATTTTTAAACTCTTAACTATATACGTATTTTTAATCAAAACATAAGAGCTTATCTCGATTCATGATTAAAGAACTTGTAAGATCGACATTTAGACTTATTACTCTCAAAATCTTTTTGTTATCTTTTACCGATTTGTAGATTTAATCACATGATCATCGATCGCATATATGTATTTTTATATAGCGCCTCTATTAAACTCAAAGGTCTAAACTATTAAATGTAATTTTTTAATTGCATATTTAAATTAATCAAATTAATGAAGGAGAAGAGGTGACTAAAATAATAATGACTAATTAAATAATTTAAAATTTAATATCTATCATATTAAACCCCTTAATATTATAATTAGTCTTTCATATTACATGAATTACAAACAATTCAACTAATATAATAATCTAAACCTTGGTTCATAATGTTCTATTTAATGGATGGGTTTTAACTTTTATCATGTATTTTTCCTTTGATATTTGATTTTCACGCATACATACAATGCATATCCAATCTATAGATCAAGATGAGGCTAGAATTACATGCATATATAGCCTTTGAAGGAAACATGAAGTAAAATATAAAATGTTAAAAATTATTCCCAAATAGTTTAATTTATACTTATTGTCTAATTTTGAGTTTTTGAAGGTTTTCTTTGAAATTTAAACTCAAATTGTTTTATGTTTTTAGTACGGATAATTTTTTTCAAATGACAAGTCAGACTAAACATACTTATATTTAATATAATTTTTTTGATTCAAATTAAATTATTTATATATATCTAGTACTTGTATTGTTAAAGGTTGCATAATCACTAATCACTATCACTAACATATATAAAAGTGCGAATAAATATTGTATTTCTTCCCTTTTCATTATTAATTACTAAATTATTATTTTCTCTAAAAATCTAAAAGTTAGGCAAAAATCTAAATTACTCAAGAATTCTAATAGAAATTAACTACTATTAAATATTCATCATACTTTTACCAAGACATACATAAGATTATCAATCAAGAAAAAATCATCAACATATACCTATGGTTGCTGATGATACATCACATAAATTTAATATATCTTACATATATATAGTTGTGTCGCAAGTATCCCAGCTTTTTAGTTAACTTTTTACTCAATTTGCATGTCATATAAGATATAACTTTCATGATTCATCTACAAGATGCATATAAATATATGCATTATATTATATATTATTAATTTATTACTCCTTTCATCAATATGATTTTCTCATCATATGTCATTTTCAATCTTCAATAATTGGTGTTAGTTAAATAATAATTTATTTTATGTAGAACTATTGTTATTATTATTATAATAAGTGTTAGTTAAATAATCATATGCTTTGTATAAATTATTATTATTATTTATTATTATGTAGAAATATTATTATTATATTGCTAATTAAATAATCATATATTTTGTGTAGAATTATTATTATATTACTATTATTATAATACTATTATTATATTTAATTTCCTCGCATAGATATAGATTTTATATATTGGGATCCACAAAAATTTAAATTATACTTTTTAAATCATATCAATTTAACTGATATAAAATCAAATAATTCGATAATACTATATTGATAATCAATTTGTCAATATATTTAGTCAGAGGACATCAAATTGTTAAAATAATATTAGTATCTCTCTATATATGAACATCTCAGTTTGATATAATATCTCTCTATGAACATCATAATTTATTTATATTATATTTAAGGAGTTATTCGTGATCAAAGTATCCCTTAAAAAAATAAAAATATTAATTGTAAAAAATCAAGGAGTTTAAGTTTTTACACGCTTAACGATTTCAATTAAACATAAAATATATATCCACAATTTAAATCGATTTTACGTCGCGCATCACGCCTCCCTTTACTAGTCAATAATATATGGTTTCTGTTTCAATATGCACATACTCAACGGGACTCGTGAGCTATTTGCTTAGGGAATCGAATGCCACGTTTTCTAAGCTTCTAGATCCTCAGCAGAATCAGAGCTTTCCAATACACCTACACAAGTCGGTTCTTTTTTAGCAAAAACAAATAATAAATTAAAATAAAATTTATATATCAACAATAGTTTGTGGTTCTAAATAAAATATTTCTAGATTGAATTCCATTAATTATATCAATTTAATTGACTATCAATATGTGATCATCAAATTCGTATTTTTCAGATTTTAATATCATCTTACTTGTTTTAATATGACGTGTACTTTAATTAATTTTACATGAAATTGGTATAATATCCAATAAAAAATGGTGATAATATAACATAATTTAGAGAGAATAATAAACAATGTATCATGGTGTTATTATGCTTCTCTTTGACATAAATTTATATACTATCTATTCTGTAATTTTATACCTGGTATTAGTTTGATATCTTATCAAATTAGTTCGATATTTATTACGGAGTACATTCTAATCGACCAAAAAAGACAACGAAGAAGTCTTTCTAGTATGTCATTCAATAAATAGAGCCAGTTGCTCATCTGCATATATACATTCAAACTTCATGCATAAGTGTTATTCAAATGAAGAGATAAACTATGCCAAAATAGCATGTTGTCAGTCTGCCTCCGCAAGCAATAGTTGAATTCAAATCCCTAATCTAGTACCAAACTCACCTATATATACCCCCTTCATCTTCATTTACAATAAACCACACAATCAAATTACTAAACAAACAAAACTCTAAACCATTATCCAATATATATATATCAAGAAAATGATGAAATACCAAACTCTTGTTGTGTTCTTTTTTACACTACTTTTTGTGTCTATTTCAGCTCAACAATGTCAAATGAATCATTAGGCAACCAAAATTGTGTGCCCCAAACGGTCTTTGTTGTAGCCAGTGGCTACCACTGCATCACTATGACTATGGTTGCCAGAGCCAGTGTGGTAGCACTAAAGAGTAAGGGAAACCTGATGGCGCCGCGAAAGGAAAATATTGTCGACAATAATGATGGTGCAAAATCATCACAACCTGATAATGCTATCCCCAAGAAAGAGACCACCAATAATAATGGTGGTGCCTAAATGAAGTTGTACGTAGTTGCCTCCTAGTATCTCTAGTCCGATGTTTTATCAATAATAATGTAATGTGGCTCCAAAAGCAGGTGTGGTAACTTGGAGTTGCTATACCAGTGTTTGTGTAAAATAAAGTCCCTCTTTGAATCAATGAGAAGAACATGTACTTATGTAATTTCTCCCTCTATTTTTTCAATAAAATAGTCAATCAATTTTTAAAGTTAAATAATTCATTTATTACTCTCTCATATATAAGAAAATTCATATTGTTACACATAACTCACACCTTGACATTGTTATCAAAGTGAGATTTTAAAGTAGAGACACGCGCTCTTGACATGCAACTTTAATAAGACACATTATTATGAAATTCTGCTTATGCCCCCACTTAATTAGCACATTTAGCAAAACGAGCGTCGAGTGTTCTTATTTGGTGTTAAAAAGATGCGGAGGGGGTAATTTGAAACCAATAGTTGGCTTCAGGGGGCAATTTGAATAGTTAGATAGTTCAGGGGGCAAATTAAATCATAGGCCATAGTTCAGGGGGCTGTACGGAATTAAGCCTTACTTCATAATCAAAATATCCTTTACTTTTTCTTGGAGAGGGTTGCTCGAATGTAGGCCCTCGATTCCACAAATTATGACCAAGATCGCTTGAAACATGATGACGTTAAATGGACACGTCTTACGTAAGGGTGGCGAGTTAATTGGAGAAGGTGGCTATGGCGTGCGTCATGAGTTCGATTCTCACCAAGCAGCTGCTTGTCCGGACCCGTCGCGCGGGGATTTTGCTGTGTAGTTTCGCAGCAGTTGGCGTGGTGTGCATGTAGTATTGCGTCGGTCGGGGTTTACCGATGCGTACTCAACGGTAGCCGGCTGTCTGCTCTTCAAAATGCAATGAAGGTCCCTTGCCTAGATGAAGGAAGTAAGTTACTAACTTCTACTTAAACTCTATTTCCACGCATCAGAACTCCAAGCATCCTCCGGAAACGTGTCCCGACAGTGCATTTCACGGCCCGTTCCTGATTTTTTAGGTCTAAAAACACCGAGTTATGTTTTTTTTTTTTGTTATCAAGCGATAAATTTTATTAATAATAAAAATCAAGGTATGTATAAAATACCATACAAAGTGAGACTAGAAGACTAGTCCAAAATGAAATCTCATAAAGATTGGTTGGGTCTATTTAATGGTCCAAACCATTTGAGGCTCAATACAAAAAAAACAGGCTACCGAACTAAATCACAATCAGGCCTTAAGTCAAGATCCTCAAATCATGATAGTCCAAAGCTAGGCGTGGCCAAGCGAAGAAATTAGTAGGACGGCGCCGCGTCAGATTGGGGCCGGACGAGCGGCCCGTAATAAGTATCCAGAGGCAGTGAGCTTCTTTAGTATGCCCGACGAGAGCGGCGCCTGGGAGGAAATTAGGGGCTGGCTCAAATTGCTGGCCTAACTAGTGTCTTAGAAATAACAGTCTTTTAGGTCAAGCGAACCCAGTGGACGTCCGATTGAAGCGAAGTGGAAGTCTGATTCGAGAAAGAATAGTTTATCTATCGCGAGTCTTTGTATAACTACCATATATATTGCAAATAAAAACAAACCCACGCACATTACATAAAAAAACTGCGTAAATATCTAAATCGAAATCCAGCTTAAAATCATAAAACAAACTTCGACATCGAACCAGGTTTAACATCCATAGAATAAAACAAACCATAAAAATTGACTAAGCAAAAGTTCATCCATCATAAAACAAAAATAAACTAAGGTTGGGGCATAAAGAACTGCTAAAAAACATAGAACATTATTCTTCGTCTTAAATCCTACTCGTATCTTGGGATTTGGGTGAGAAAATTCAGTGGCGATGGATACCACCGGTTACCCGTCATATATCACGTTTTCAATAATTCGATTCATGGCGTCAACGGAATCAAGCGATCTTGATCCTCCAGCGTTCCAAGTTGCATATTTTTCGGCCTGCGCGTTTGATATTCAATAAAAATAATGATGGTGTATATAATTTAATCAATATAGAAGATACATTAACGTTCGTTACCTTTGTACATATCAATGACATCTCGTAGTCATTTCATGGGAGTAGAATCATAGTCCGCAAAGGCGGACGAGAAGGCGAAGTAGCTACTAGGACCTCGAATCTGAGGGAGCGGATCTCTCCGGGGGGGGGATTCGGCGTCCGTCCTTGTGGAGGTTGTAGTGCCTTCGCCCATTTTGTTCCCCAAATTTCTTTATGGCGGTCTCGTACAATTCATACACCTCCATTTTGACCCACAGCTTCATGCTCCGCAGTATATTTCTTGGTTGGTCAAGAGTTGCTCCCGATCTTTTGTGTTGAACTCCTGAGTCGGGCATTTCATTATTCACATTCGCTACTTCATTTTACCAAGAAATTGGATGTCAGCAATACCATCGGCAAGAGCGACTTTCCCTACTCCTATCCATATTTTTAATAATCAATCTAGGTAAGTTGATCTTCTTACCGTTCAATAAAGCATATGTGACTAGGTTTGAATGACAACTAGCGATTGATCGTTGCTTTTAACGAGGTATCAAAATATCTTTTACAATCTTAAAAAGCTAGCTTTTGTTGACCGATCATCGTATGCATTCAAGCTTTTTATCATCGTCACACATTCTAATAAATTGTTAAAATAACTAATTGCTTATGCAGGTAAATGGGCAATTTAAACTCCAATTTCACAAGGAGCCATTAGAAAAGTGGTCGTACAATCCTTCAATTCCAAATTCTTGAGCTGTCGTATAATATTAAAATGCCTTTTTACCGAACATACCAAATAATTGAATCATTTGCATCTAAGCATACATATAAAATTCTCTAACTAATTCCGGGTACCATATACAATTAAACTTAGCAAGATTGACCATCCATAAAATTGAGCCAACTGATAGGCATTTATGCGTGAGTTCTTTTAAATGGCATACATGCTCCATTTGGATGGTTTTCTTAAATAAACTTGTTGAGCTCGTGGGTTAATGAAAGGTGGCGATAGGCGAAGACTCCTCCATCGCTATGCTCCTTTTCCTTTATGCTCACTCCTTGTTGTGATCCTTTCTTACATTTGTGAATAATTGAGACAATTACCTTAGAATTAGAAAATATAAAAAATGTGTTTCTTTAAAATTGTTATAGAACACTTTATTTTCAATTGGAAAAGTAAAAGACTTTTATAGTAAGTAGAGAGAAAATATGAAATTTTTATTATTTGGAATATAATTCTGAGTTAGGAAATAGATCTCGATTAGGGTTTGGAGTAATTTATAAGGCTTGAAATCGCGTTGCGGATGTCAGATTTGAGTTATCGGACGTCGCTTAAAATAACTATCTACTTGACTTTGCATGCGGAGACGTCGTTTGGGATTATCGGACGTCCGTTTAATATAGGGCGTCCGCTTAAAATTAACTTCGCCTTGACGACTCTGTACGGACATCCGATTCGAGGAAGTATAGAGGACGTCCGTTTTGACCATTTTATTGAAAACTTTATAATAAGATAATCATAAAATATGAAATGAAATATAGCTTATTTTTTTATTAATCCGTTCACATTTTATACTAGATGCGGGCGAGGAGTTTACATCATCAACATAATAAATTAAAAAGAAGTCTGAGTTCATTCTTGATCTGCTTCATCTTACAGATGACAGCAATCATTGTTATCTTGTAGCTGCGTTCGCTTCTATTTAAATACGTTGATGTCTTGTTCGATGTCGAAGTCTGTCAAGCGTGTCTTTTAGTGCAATTCCATAGAAGTGTATCTTTATGTTTGCATCCTTTTCTCCGCCGCCGTCCAGTCTTGCCAACAACTACTATTGCCGTGGAAGTGAGTCTTAGGCCAACCCCAAGTTTGCCATATTGAAGTTTTGTCATACTAAATGCGAGACTCACCATTTATAAATGAGCATATGAATTGCAAAAATTTCCTTAGCCATTTTACCAATATAGGAAAAAATACCTTCACTTTGCTCTCCCTTGAGGCATCAATTGGATTTTCATGATTGTACATGCTGTGTCAAAGGTGTTTTTCAGTATTGAGTCGACTAGTTTAAGTCTTGAGATGGGTAGAAGTATATGAAACAAATTTTTCACTTTCATGGCTTTTTAAAGATTTACTCCTTTACTTTAGAAGGAAAATGACAATCAAAGTAAGTAATTACGCTCTTTGCTATTACTTGGAGAATGTTTTAAAATTTGAATACATGTTGTATAAATATCGCTTCAATTTGTGTTTTTGTATCGTTCTTAGGAAATTAACAAAATAACTTCGATTGAAAGGCTCCAAATATTCATAAAGATAAATCTATCCATGCAAAGATATATTTGGTTTGTGGTTGACCATTATTGCCGTAGCATATGCGTGTGGAATGGGAGATAATATTTCAAAAATTTCTCTTTCCCGTATTAGGAATGCAATGTCTTTATCAACAAACTTATCCGCTTGTGTCATGCATATGCATATAGCTCGGCAATACATTCAAAAGCTTGATGAATATTGGCCTTATATTGAGTTGAAAATCTTTGGTATAGTCTTTAAAGGTGCGAAAATGGAGCAACTCTAAGCGATGGAGTCAATTTGAATAGGTGATCTTAGGATAATGACTACCGTTAGTGAGCATGTCTATTATAGAATGATGTAATCTAAAATACCATCCCCTTGTGCGAGCAAGAAGATCATATGTAGAATTCCATCAGTCTCTACGTCGATAATTTTATATTTTTTACTGCTTGCCAAAACCAATGTCTTGTACTCTTTTTATTTTATTTGGGAAGTAACAATTAAATGAGCTTTCCATTTCTAATAGACTTGATAAGTTCATCCCAAATGATAGCAATTCCATCTTTAGCTACTAAGTTGAAGAACAGCATAAACACACAGTATGAAATAGTTCTTCAAATTCGGCTTACATTTTAATTTAAGAGTTTCAATAGACACGCTATTAGCCGATGCATTATCAAATTGAAATAGAACCAACTTTATGTAAAACATCGATATTCAAAACAACATTGCAATATTCCATCGATTTATTTGAATATTATCATGTTTAGCGACACTCTGAAAATAAATAATACGCATTTGAAGAGTCAATCAATATCTATCCAATGACAAGTAACACGCATGATATCAAAATCACGAAAATGCTTGATATTACTAGTTAAACAAACATTGCAAGGCAATAGAAGAAAGTTGACACATAAGATCTTTTGGTTTAAAAAAATATTTAAAGAAGCGATCTTTCTCATAGAGCTTACAGGGATGCGTCGGCGAGAAGGGATTGACCGTTCCTTGAATCCAATGGGAATATCTCGGCTTTCCACGATGATTGAAAGACAAAACACTACCTACACCAAATTTCATTGATTCGAGTCTATAATTTAACTTATCATAAATAACTTTTGGCGGTGTAGGGTTAATAGTTGTTTTGAACACACATAGCCTAGCCTTAACACTATCTTAAATCGGAGTTTATGATCGGCCCCATGAATGTAATAAAATGTCCGGTTCCACCTTTTCCCCTCCCGTCTTATAACTATATATGTTTTTACAAGTATACGTGTAGGCTTTCTCATTTTTCTCGATGGGGCACAGTATTTCGAACATAATGTCTTTCTTTAAAGGCTAAGCTTTTACGGTCTTGCTTCGGGATGATTCTTAATTGGATATTGGGTTTCATCTCTGCCTTATTTTTTGCCTTTTAGGCCACTAAAATCTCTTATACTCGCCGGTATCGCCATCATCCCCAGATCTATATTATTAAAATTATCAACCGACTAAAGTTTGGGTCTATTGAGGGTTTGTGTTGAGATTTATATCGGTGGATTCCACAGCTCCCGATTCTAATATTCGATTAACTTTAAGACGTTCTAATAAAAAAAACTTCCCGATATTAAATAAGTTGAAATTCTAACAAGATTATCTGCAGAAGTAAGCAATGTCTGATAAAATGAGTAGGATGGAAAGATTGTTCTAATTTGATACAGCTTCATGTCGATTGAAGATGATTATGCTAATTCTTTGAAATTCTTAATCAAATTATTTATTCTCGAATGAATATGCTAGAGCATTTATAATTGAAGTAGTAAAAGCAGAAGCAAGTATGATATATTTAATGTGTGGAATGAACTAGCATAATTGAAGTAATATACGATTAATGATGATATTTGATGTGAGTAATGAATGAAAGTTGTAGTTCTTTATTTATAGGAGGAGAAAAATTTATTTTTACGAGCAGGACGTCGCCCAATAACGGATATCTTCCCGGAAAGCGGCTGTGTTTACATAACGACTCTTACGGACGTCAGGTAGAATAAAGCATTACATCCGCTAATAAGATGAAATGCAGATGTTTGGATAACCGTTAGTTACGGACGTCACATTTGGGTTTTATGAAGTGGATATCATTAATAAGGCTAGAAGTCAAGTAAGATGCCTTGCGGGGCGTCGGTTTAATTAGCGAACATCGCTTCGTTAACGAGCATTTAACGAGCGTGTCTTGAAGCGGTCGAGCATCACGAATAAAGTAGCGAGCGTGTCGCGGGGCGAAGCGTTAGCTGGCACAAACCGCCCTTCTTGCCCCGCCCCGTTGGTAAGTGGGCGGCTAACAGGGCGTGGGCCTATGACGTGGGCCCGGGCCGAAGCAGGACTGCTTGAGAGTCGGACTAGCAGTGTCACAGAACTCAGGCCAGCTTTGCCACGTCCCCAGTCAGACACGCCCAAAATCATTACATGAAGCCTAAAACCCGACCCCGATAGCATATTATATAAGCTCATTGAAAATAGGCGTGGCTAACGAACTGGCCTCGGTGGGCCGTTCGAGAACCCGGCCCGCGGTCGGTTCGTATTCGGCCCCGACCCGCGGGCCAGGCGGCCCCGGACAATTAAGAAATGGGACGGACCCGGGCCTAATGATTGGGCCCCCGGCCCAAACCCGGTCGAGCCGGGCGTTAAAACCCCTGATAGCGTGATATTCAAGCGGTACCAGTTTAATCTTCTGAAAAATAAATATGATAGTAGTGGGATTTGAACCTTAGGCGCTACGATGGAAGAATAAAACTTTTTGAGCGAATTTATTACGTGACTAATTTATTAATATGTGTATAATAATAAATGAAGTTATCCAGTTTCAAATAATATATAAATAAAAGCATAAGACTCGATAATATATATAAAGCTAAAATGTCTGGCCGTTTCTAAATAAAACTATTTCAACATATTAATAGATAACTTAGAGTTGAGGTATTATTTAATATATTATCTTTATTTTATATATTATCCTTCAAGAAAATAATTGAAATAGCTCTGTTTAAATTATTAAAAGAGAAATATTCATGATAATATTGTATTCGTGAAATATTCATGTTAATATGTGTATAATTATAAATCAAGTTATTTAGTTTCAAATAATATACGTACAAATCTAAGTTATTTAGTATTATGATATATTATTCTATAAAATAAAGTAATAAGATTCTATCAAATAATACCAAACTTATTATTCTATCAAATATATTAAATAATACCAAATCTAAGTTATTTAGTATTATGATATATTATTCTATCAAATAAAGTATTAAACCCTTCATTTTATCATACTTAGATAGTAAGTTCATACTCTTAACATTTATTTATAACTCAATTTAATACTAAAATGATGCTAACATAATTGAATAGTGTGTGAAACGGTACCACGTTTCATTCAAATGAATGCAGCGTTTATCATGATTTTGAGAATTGTGTGTTAAGCGATAAAGATTTAATTCGAATGTTCTGCGTTTAATTCAAGCGTTGTAGTTTAATTGAATGGTACCACGTTTGAGAATTTCGATTATTTATTGAAGGATAATATATCGAATGGTAAAAAGTATATTAAATATTACCGTATCTAAAGTTAACTATCAAATGCGTTGAAATGATTTTAATTAAATATGTTTTATTGTTTAAAGGATAATGTTATTGAATCTTATGCTTTTATTCATATGTATATTATTTGAAACTTAATAATTTGATTTATTATTATACACATATTAAAACTATTTGACGATTTGATCGATTTTTTTCCTTCAAATTAACTAACTTAGAGTTTGGTATTATTTGATAGAATAATATATCATAATACTAAATAACTTAAATTTGGTTAAATAATATATTGTTAAAGTTTTGAGTTAAATAATATATTATTTTTATAACTATATATTATTGAATATTATGCTTTTATTATACGTATATTATTTTAAACTAAAGAACTTGATATATTATTCTGGCATATTAACAAATGATCAGCACTCTGATGGTTCATAAAGCATACTTCTTCCGGGCGAGCGGGGTGTGTTGAGATTGAAAGGCGTTTTGAGTGGAAGAGTCAGGATCGAGACCCCGTCGAGACCTGAGATGCCGATGGGGAATCTCGATGCACAAATGAGGCAGAGTACGTATGGAGCCCGTGAGGACCACGAGGTCCGATGGGGTCTCGATCTCACCTGAAATGGAGCCTTGTGTATAGGCTGATTCGAGAGGCCATCGAGACCCGTCATCGAGACCGGGGTCTCGATGAGGTCTCGATCAGAGGCGGTTCAGCTGAATAAATGGGGATTAGGTCACATTTATTCATTATCCAAAAATTCGATTTATACTCTAAATTCCTTTTGTTCCAAATTGTAGAGTTGTTACTACTGCCAGTTGTCTAAATATCTATATATATCGTTTTAAGCTAAATCTAGTGTAGATTTGTCATTGAAATACTAAATTATAAAGTATTACTCGATTGGAGAAGCTTAGATTTGATAGGACTTTGTAACAATCATTGAGAGTTAACTTTCTAGTTGATTTCGGCCAGGGCGTCACGCCCGAGGGGAACTGTATAAAGATACGGTGTTATTTACTTTCGGTATTTTTTCATTATTATGCATTCGGATTACATAGAGATATTAGACTCGTAGTTTGGGTGTTGATATATACGTTTAGATATATCGTTAACGTCGATCAACCGGTGGTATCGAGCTTGGTTGAGCGAATGCGGATATGGACTATCGAAATTGAATGGCAAAATACGAGGTGTATCGACATATCTTTGTAGATAAATTAGATGGGGTTGATTTAAGCCCACGTTGGAAGATGAACATGGAGGATTATTTGTATGGGAAGAAGCTTCGCCCAAGCACTTTGGCGGAAAGCGCAAATATGGAGATTGAAGAGTGGAGCAGTAGATGAGCAATGCTTGGGTATAGTGAGACCGTGCTTGTCTAGAAGCGTTGTTGCGATGTAGCGAAGGAGACGCGACAAAGGAGCTTGATGATAGCTTTGTCGGGTTATATGAAAACCATCATCCAACGATAAAGATACGGTTGATGAAGCTATTTGTTTAAAGCGAGGATGTCGATGAATACTCAGGTCTTGGGCACCTTAATGATTTAAATAGTTTGATAAATCGGGTTGTCTCTTGTTGAGGTTAACCGAGGATGAATTCTGACATTGATGATACTATTGGCATCTTTGCGGATAGTTGGGAGCGATGAGAATTTCAGCGCATGAGTAATTAAAGTCGGAATGAAGTTGCGGCTTAAGGTGGTCAGAAGGCGTGTACGTCAGAAGAAGTTCGGGAAGAATGATGGAGTTGAGAAAGGAAGCTCTGCATTGAATGTAGAGCGAGAGAGGTAGGAACTATGACAAAGGAAACTAAAGAATAAATGGAGGTCAAAGTCAAGAGGAAAGAGTAAATCGAGTTTTGGAGGGACGTACTCTTGAGTCTTTGAGGATAAGCGAGGCCAGTCGCATGTTGCGGCGATCTGAGGCATCATTAGTCGTGAGGGGCAACAAGAGCGATGAATGTTGTTGATGACTATGCGGATGCTACACTGCTAATGCATTGATTGCTTTCGATAAATTCTACGGATTCTTGATTCGGAGCATCGTTCATACTACGCCCCGCTCGGGGATATAATGTTGAAGATAATTTTGAACGTCTTGCTTAGCAGGTGGCCGCTAAAGATTGAAGAGTATGGAGATCTTGGAAGGCATCGAATGGATTGCACGGGAATTGACTAAGTGAGGCATGTCATAGAGTTGGTGAAGAGCTTGATCTACGTGAGGTCGGTGGATGAGGATGGATCTGAGAACTACATTTGGTGAGGCAAGCGGAAGGTGGCTCGAGGTCGTGTAGCCGAGGTCGAGGAAGATAGGTCGTTGTGCGCTACTTGGGAATTCTCAGTGACTATGGCTGCTATTGATAGTTCGAGGGAAGGCGATGTTGTGGCCTTGGCCAGGTGGGCAGCATGAGCGAAAGGTATGAAGCTAGCATTTTCAAATAATGTGATACTGAGCTCAAATCAGGTTGATAAATCATATACGTAGGCTGCGTTACGGGAAGCGGAAGAAAGTCGGTTTTGCTAAAGCTGGCGTTGAGCCTAATGCGAGGCTTGAGTTAGTTCACTTGCTTGATGTTTGGGGCCGGCCTTTGTTGGTTACGTAGGAGGTTAAATCGTATTATGTAACGCCGTTGATGATACGTGAGAAAAGTTTGGGTTTATTTCTGAAAAATAAATCGAAGTTTATGAGGAATGCTTGAGAAATAAGGAGAGTTATGGTTGAGAATGAGGCGAAATTTGAGAGTGAAGTGTTTGAGATCCGACAGTAGGGGTGAATCTGGTGATATGGATTTGAACATTATTGTGCAGAGAATGGAATTAGGATCACGAGAAGACTATTAAGGGAACACCCAAGCGAGCGGAATATTTGAGAGGATGAATAGGACGGAATGAGCGTGCCGAGTATGAGGTTACAACGTGGTTTACCTCAGCGTTACTGCAGGCAGAGCCTTGTCAATCTTCTTTGCACTTCTTGATAAGCCAGAGAGGACATGAGTCCTACGAGATTTCGAAATTAGAAGTGGAGTTAAGAAGGTAAATTATTCTTTCACCGAAAGTATTTGGTTGTTTAGCGCATGTTCATGTTGATGCAAATGCTAGAAATAAGCTTGAAGCTAAATCTAACATTCTTTATTTTATTAGTTATGGCGGCCGAGATGGAATCACGAGGTTCTATGATTTGAAGAAGCTGGAAGATCATTCGAGAAGCAGAATGTATCTTGATGACAAGTGTTATACTGAGGAGGCAGAATGAGAAAGTGTTAGAGGAGAGAGAAGTGGAAGGAGAAGTCGCAGGCGAAGAATGCCGAGTCAAATGCGCGGGGAGAGCGGCGCGCTGACTCGGATCCGCTTCCAAATGGCATGTCTTTTGATCATGCCCACAGCACTCTACGAAGATCAACTTTGAAGATCCTTTTTGTGATATGCCGCTTTAAGAAGAGATGGGTTGAGATGGAGGAGACTGACAGTCACGATGATAACATTTACGTCGGTGATCAAGCGGGGAAGAGATTGATTTCACGATGGTGATCGAGATGTAGAGACACAGTACCGAGGAAGGGGAAGTATCAGTGTCGAGAGAACTCGCGAGGTGATGCTCACTGCTTAACTTCTGGCGTTAGCGATAGGCGAGGCACATTAGTTATGTCGAGCGGTCTGATGTGATGAAGCGTCAGTGGGGAGTTAGCGATGGAAGTAGGTCGTTGTTGACAAACATGGCGTGGGAGTTGTGGAGCCGCCCGAGGAAGCGAGAGAATATTGCGGGAATAAATGGGTCTAGAATCGAGGAGGAGCAGGATGGTAGCGAAGCTACAAAAGCTTCGTTTAGTTGTCAAAAGGATTCCCACAGCGGAGGGAAGGAATTGACTGAAATATTCTCGCCCGTAGTCGAGCATGACAATCGGAAGCTGATGCAGGATTGAGTAGCGAGAGATGATGCACCCCAAGTCGGATGGATGTAAGCTAGCGTTTCTGCGTGGTGATGCGGAATGAAGGATGCATGAACCAACCTCGAGGGTTTGAGGTTAGAGGGAAAGAAGATTTGAGTGCGCAGGCTTCAAAGAGCTTATGCGGCTTGAAGCGAAGCTCCGAGGCGGTGGAATATTCATTTGATAAGCTTTATCCAGGTTGAAGTTTGTAAGTTGTGAGACCGACCGCTGTATTTACATAAGGAAGTTTCAAAAGATTATGTTATCTTCTTAACTGCTTTATGTTGATGATATGTTGATTGTGGGGTGATTTGCATAAGGTGAACATGTTGAAGAAAGAGTTGTCGGTGGGATTTGCGATGAAAGAGGCACCAGGTGAGCGAAGCAAGTGCAGGGGATGAGAATAATCGGAGATGAGGATTACCGAGATTGTATGAAGAATACGAGAAGAGGTAATCAAGCGATTGACATCTTTGGATAAAACTGTAAATTACCGGATTAGTGCTCATTTTCAGTGTCAGTCCAGAAAATCACACGAGGCCCGAAGATGATTTAAGAGTGATATATGGATAAGGTGCCTTAATAGCCTGCGATAGGTATTGATGTATGTATGCTATGGTGTCTTATTAGACTGATATTGCACATCTTTGTGGGAGTTGTCGATAGATATATGTATACAGCAGGGAAAGAGCGTTGGGAAGGCTGTGAGAGTGGATTTTGAATGCAGATGGTAGTCTTTGAGAAAAATCCTTATGTTTTAGTAAATGCAGTACGGGGTTAGTGGGATGGCCTGTGGATGCGATACTTGGTGGTGATGTTGATAGTAGAAAGTCTCTTGTAGTGGATATGTGTTGCGTTGGGGAATGCTTCTTATTATTTGGAGATCGAGATTCTGACGATAATGGCATCGGATTGTGAGCGAGAATATGTTGCTAGGCGGAGGCCGAGTAGAAGAGATGATGCAGTTCGAGCTTCTTGAAAGAGCGAATGCTGAGCATGGATGTAACACCTTGTCTTGTGATAGTCGAGTGCGATTTATCGGCTAAAAATCCATGTTTTAAATGCGGACAAAGCACACATAGGGCGGGGAGTTCCCGTTTCATACGTTAAATTGTATTGGAGAATGGGGTCACGAAGCTTAGCCAGATTACAGGAGATCAATCACTGGCGATATGTTCTGAGTTGTAAGCAAGGGGAGAAGCGAGATTGTGTCCGACTTGATTAACCTTCGGGCCAGTAGCTCGAGTCTTCTTTGTGAAATTGGAGATGTGGCGTGATTTGAAAAGGCTTAGTGGGAGATTGTTGAGATTGAAGGCATTTTTAGTGAAGGAGATCACCGAGGGGGATCGAGACGTGAACGAGTGCCGATGAGGGCTCTCGATCGCATGGCAAGCCGTGCAGCATGGGCCGTCGAGGCGCGAGATGCGATAGGAGTACCGATGCCGCAAATGGAGGCAGCCTTTGTGTATAGGCTATTCGGTAGCCGAGACCGTCATCGGGCAGGGGTCTCGTGAGGTCTCAGTGAAAGCCGATTCAGCCGAAATAAATGGGGATTAGGTCGCGTTTATTCATTATCAGAGGTATTCCGATTTAAATTAAACTTTTGTTCCAAATTGATAGAGTTGTTCTCTCTTGGTTGTATCGTATGTATATCATTTAAGCTAAATCTAGTGTGTAGATTTATGGGTAAAGGAAATACTAAATTATAAAGTATTACTCGATTGGAGAAGAACTTAGATTTGATAAGAACATAGCAATCGTTGAGGATTAACAGATTGATTTCGGCCAGCAGGGCGTGCGCGAGGAGCACGTATAAAGATACGGTGTTATTTCTTTTGAGTATTTTTCGTTATTATGCATTCGTAGAGATATTAAATTTCGTAGTTTGGGTATTTGATATATGCGTTTAGATATATCGTCATGCTTGAGGGACACGATATTGACTTAACGGGCGGGCCCGGTCCGGTTGGATTAACGGGCTGGGCCCGTCGAGGTTCGTTTGCCACCACTAATTAAAAACATGCAAGAGGGTCTGTGGTTGCAGAACTTACATCCTTGTTCTATCTGTACTTTACGTTTGTGTAAATTATCCAATGTTGGTAAGTAAGATGTTGTGAGATGCTCTCCAAAGAAAGTGTTTGATCTTCTCTGGTATTTTAATTCCCCAAAGTCTGTTAAAAAACTTAGTGGTAAAATCTGCATTTGTAGAACATTGAGGTGTTAATGAACTCTGAGCTCTGAGTAGCTTGTAAGCACTTGACACAGAAAAAAGGCCGTTGACTCCTCTACTCCACTGTGCTGAATCTGCTCTATGTAAATTGATAGAAATTTGTAAAATATGCTTGATTATGTCAAAGAAAATAGATCTGATAGTAGATAGATCCCAGACCCCCATATTAGAATCAATAAGATTCGGCGACAGTCGCTCTTGCTTCTCCTCTGGGCAAGGGGTGATTGGTCGATTAGACCAAGAATGCTTGGTCCACCTATGGCTCCATACATTTACTGTCTTTCCATCTCCTATATGCCACTGTATGCCATTGTACACCAGATTTCTAACTGATAAAATTCTTCACCAGGTATAGCTTGGTTTGGACCCCAACTGTGTAGTCGAGAAGGACCTTGAGGGAAATATCTTATTAAACATAAGATGAGTAATTGGGTCAAAATTTGGCCCCAGTGTGATCCCCTGGATATCCCTATAGCACATACGTTGTTCAGTAAGAAATTAAGCCTTTGGTACAGATAATGAACAAATAGGGAGATAATGGGTCTTCTTGCCTGAGTCCACGGCCCAGCTTGACAAAACCTCCTTATTCTCCATTTACCATAACAACATACGAAACTCACTCCACATAATTCATAATCAAATGTACCCAATCCGCACTGAAATCCAATTTATGTAGCATTGCCCTCAGAAAGGGCTATTCAATCCTATCATATGCTTTTACCATATCCAACTTGATAGACCTAAGTCCTAAAACTACAAATTTCTTGTGCTTCATAAAATGGTGCGTCTCATAAGCCAATAACACATTGTCAGGGATGAGCCTTCAAGGAACAAATGCACTCTGAGACTCCGAAACTTTTCGTCAAACGAATGGCAAACATTTTTGCAATCACTTTGGCCACCGTATTACATAGAGCAATCGGTCTAAACTGTGTCATGTTAATGGGCTCGTCTATTTTAGGAATCAATGTTATCAAAGTAAAGTTGAATTTCGTTAAGAAGTCACCATTATTGAGGTAATTTAAAACCATGCTGCCTAAGTCTTCTTCGACAATCTCCCATCTAGCCTTGGAGCATTACTTCCCTTGATCACAAACAAGCTGCGTTTGACATCTGCCAAGTTAAATTTCCTCTCTAAGAAAGATTTATGTGCCGCTATAAACTGATAGGTGTTGATCTCATCTAAATGAAGAGAATCAAGCAACATTTGAGGCGAAAATAACTTCTGGTAGTAGTCTGATGCCAAAGTTTAGCCCTTGCCTGTAAACGTATCCAATTTTCGTTCTCATGCAAAGCCATGATGAGGTTAAATTTGTTCCTCTGAGCTGAAAGTGCATGAGAAAGTATGAAGTATTTCGATCACCCTTCACTCTCCATTCAACAAGTGGCGTTGTCTCAATAGATATCATTAGCGTCCCTTAACCGATCAATGTCTTTTTCCAACTTCACAACTCTACTCTTGGTTTGTATAGTAATGGTACACCTTGAATGAGGCAATCCAAATCAGCTTGCTTCTCCATGATTTTATTCTTCACATTTCAAGTATCCCTCCATTTGAGTAGCTTAATCTGCAATTTTGTATACCTGTGAATACTTGCTGCCCCAGGTCATGTTCCTTTAGAGAATTCAGGCATGTTTCACAACATCTGCACTATCTTCATACATGCCAATTCTCCTCGAACTGAAACACTTAAGGAGTTTTACACCGGCGGTCCTTGTTTCTTACCTCACTTCGAAGTAAAGGTAAATGATCAGAGTTATTGCTAGAGATGCAATAATTCTGCATCCGAGAAATCGTCTTTCCATTCTTTATTGGCCAAACCTCTATCCAGTCTTGCTCTAGTGGAAAATGGTGATAAAATTATTACACCACGTAAATTTGAAGCCTAGAATAACCAATATCAATAAGCCCACAATCTAAAACTGTTGGCGGAAATTATCCATTGCCACATGATCTAGCTCTTGAGAAGGGATACATGTTCATCCGCAGTAGGAACTTCATTAAAATCCCCAATTACACATGTGGGCAGCCTAGAAGAAGAGTTGGCAATATATCATGAGATTCCATGTGTGCTTCGGTTGCCAACTTCATGATGCCCTCAAACCGCACTAACCTCAGGATTGTTTCCTTCCATAATGATAGCTTCAATGTGATGAGAGGAATAAGAGGTGATGTGCCACCATATTACGTCCCCAAAGGAGGCCTAAAGCCACCTTTCCTTCTAACAGCTTCCACAATTAAAGCATTCGGCAGTTTAATTTTTGTTTCACATAGCCCCATTCTTGTTCCAAAGCTTAGTTTGATGAGAAAACCAAGCTCACTAACTCACTAGTGATCGAGCTGTCGGGGTAGCTGAGCCAGCTTGATTCGAATAGAAAAGTCTGAGAAATGGAAAAAACTTTACCTCGTTACATATTCAAGTAAAAACACTCGAGTTATGTCGAGATTAATTATATCACCAGAGTTTTTTATATTGCATTCCTCATAATAAGAGAGAAGCTGCGCAATTTACTCCTAAAGATACCATGATATTTGATAAATCTAGTCTAATGCACATATATATATTAAGGTGGAGTGACTTTTACCATGTTTATCCTTCATCATCAAGGCTAATTAATGATGTAAAAGAGAAAAAAAGAAAGAAAAATAGGATATAAAAGGGAAAAAAACAGCATTAGAAAATGTTAAAAATTAAAATATTTTGATCTGAGAACAAAAGTTGGATGATCGAGCGTTGTAAGAGGGAGGAAGTATTAGTGAAGCCGTACACAGAGTTCTGTTGAAGATCAATTCTGCATTCCATTAAAAAGCACAATAGACCATGTGAAATTGACCCAATTACCAACATAATAAAAAGGAAATTAAAAAGAATGAATGGTATGAACTCCTACATTAGATGCAGTGTACACTATCAAGAGTTCAGTTGCTCAACAATGAGGGGGCAACTATAAATGTGTACTGAACTGAGTAACAATTACAATGAATAGTAAATATAGTCTATCGACCTGGCGAGCCTTCTAATTACACAATAGAATGAACTGTAAAACTATGTGAAGAACGAGCATTTCTTTCCCATTTTAAGCTACATGTGTAAAGCCTCGACTAAATCATATCGAACAGAAATAAATTAATCTGAAACCAAAACGATAAAATACTATGCGAATCCTGAATGGATAGCTGCAATTGATGATGCCAAATTCAGACCTTGAGTGGACCGAGTTCAGCATCCCTACCAGGGTTGGTCTCAATACCCTCATTCAGTAATCTAAATTCTTCTTCGGTGAAACTATTTTTGCCGTGAGGCGACATCTTGGCATTCGGCTTCTTTTCAAGCTCTACAGCCCAACTATAAATGACCATGCCAATCACTGCGACTAACATTCCAAATATGTTTTTGACAGTGAGTTCCGAATCAAATAGCATCCATCCTAACAAGAGGACGCACACTGTTTTCATGTGACCTAGAACTTGAAACGAAGTAGCTGAAAAGCGTCCAATGCAGAGGTACTGACTTATATTGCAGAATACAGCTAAAGAGCATGATAGGAGTATAAACAGCTGCAAATAGTAAGGTCACATAAGATGGAGTATATAAAAGTAAGTTAAAAGATAATAACCTCCAGAAGGAAAAAGGCGATAAATTGAGATCGAAGTCATCAAAAGCTTACAATAGCATTGATAACGAAGTTGTAATTCAGTATAACTTTTCCACTGAGATAGTAGTCAATGAATGGACCCAACACTAAGAGAGATCCAGCTTGGATTGGAGCAGTTTTACTTAACAATTCAAAAGACCCAACCGAGTACTTCTTCTGCAGAGAGCCTATTGACTGCACAAATGAAATAATGCACCTCGATCAGTATATATGTGTATATGTATCATGCATAAAAAAAATCGAATTTCGATAATGCAAAACATAACCTTAATTTAAAAAAAAAGAATAATTGACAGGCGTATATCGATAATATTCTAAAAGAACCACGCAGGTTTGTGGTGCACAATTCAAAGACAGAATAGGACAAAGCTACAACACATAGTGCATGCCAAAAATAATGTCCTATATATTGAGTCTTTAAATAAACATATTTAGTTGAGAAACATAAGAGCCTAAATCTTCAGATGGGAAACTTCAAAAGACATAATTCACTTAAGACCCCAAGCAATTAACTTCTTCATCAAAAGTAAAGAGTTTACTATATTGAGCAATTATGATTAAGTCTAGCCCCTGATAGAAACAGAGGACTAATCTCTTTGATTAAAAATCCTTGCATAATCAGATATCAAGAAGATAACTAAATGAACTTACAATTTGCTGCAAGGATGTACAGAAAACTGCGACACAAGCACATATGAATCCTTTGGCATTAATTTTAACGTCGGTTACTGTACATACACCCACACCAATAACCACGACAACCACAGACATCTTAACTTCTTTTGAGTAATTCTTGTTGTGGATGATCCATTCCATTACACAGACTACAGGAATCATGCTCAGCTTCGATATCTATACCAAAACAGAAAAAAAAACATTAGTACAAATATCATTTACAATTGTAAAGACACATACAGTATCAGGTGTTTGTTGAAGAGACATAATATAATATGAAGGAAAAACATCAAATTAACGAAGATAAAAATTGGGCACAAGCTATTATCTACGTCTGCAGATGAACAAGCTTTTAGATGATAACCATAACATCCCAATTTAGAGACTCTTCCTTCCTTCTCTAGTACATGTGTATGCAGACTTGACTTAAGTGCTGTTTGACAAACAACCCCAACCTTAATTATCTTACACGGAGTACTACAATCTAAAGCACCTAAGTTCCTCGACAACACTCGACTCAGAAAATTATCTTACATCTATAACCAGATAACATGTTTCAATGACTTGTAATGCGAGACAATAGTAAAAGCGCAGAAAAAAGATAGAGGGGGAAGCATATCATACTTGATAGAACCCAACGGAGTTTAGCATGAGACTTAAGTTCATCCCCGTAATAGACATATTTGCAACAAGTGAAAACCAGAGTAGTTCCCAGAGAGGAATATGTTTGGACGCGGACAAACCGCTAGCATTCGAAACCATCCCAACCATGGCAGTTACAGCAAAGTGAAATCCAGTCAATGTCGTAGCTGAAAAAATATAACATAAATGAGTAACCTACCTTCAAAATGATCAGATATATACACCGTATAATTCATAAATACTAACGGAAATACTAACGGTCTAGCTGAAGCAGAATTTGGCAAATTAAAGCATGTGATGAACAAAGATTGAAAAATAATATGAAGAAAATCTTTTCACAATGAGGAACTTAATAATCACAGGATTAGCAAACTAAAAAATATAGGAGTAATTCTTAGTACATATAAGACAAAGTTATACTTATTGACTAATGGTATGTTCCCTCATAGAGTCATAGACCTCAACCTAAATACTGTTACTTGACTTTGCTTAATATTACTATCTATATCTTACAAATATGGACCTTGAGCTAATACAAGAGACAACAATTAAATCATAGTCATGGTAGTGATAGGATACACAAGCCATTGTCAAGGGGTCAAATAATGAAATATAAAGTACATAATTTTTGTGATCTTATCTGATTTATTTAATTAAGTACATTAAATATATAAGTAGCTTAGTTGACACACATAACTTTGATTTGAATCAAAATTATCATGCTAATAAAAAAAAGATTAAAGATACTATCATTTGATATATTTTCATCAAATACTATATTCCGTACAATATATATTATTATTACTTGGGTTCAAAAGTTAAAATGTGAACCACCAAAATTCAAATTGGTCGATCTTTGAGCATGGAGGTAGATTAACCATGAATACCATTTGTCACACTTTGGCAGACCACATTGTCTTTCTAGACATTAGACATTTTCAATGTGATCTTCAAAAAATAAATTCTTTTTCGAAATATAACAATTGAAGAAGAAGAAGCCAGGCATATAGGAGCTCAAATCTACAACAAAATCATTGGGTTTGTCACTAATGCACAAAACATAAATTTCCATAAAAAACCGGGCAAATCTGATAATACTTAGAAGCGTGTTATGATGTCTCGTCCCAGCTTACGTGATAAGGAGGTTATCCAACATGTTATAACGTGAGCGTGTTTTTCAGTGTAGAAGACAAAACATCCATTACGAGTGTTAAAAATCAATTTCATAAAATACCCAAAAGGCCATGCATAACATAAGATCTGATAAGACAACATATTTATGAAGAAAACTAACCAAAACTGAAAGCGAAACCACTAGAGGACATGAGTTCTTTGTTGGCCATGATGAGTCCAACAGAGCTAACAACGTTCATGGCCCATGCACCCATATTTGATACTGACGAAGATTTCTTCTCCATCTCCATTTTTTTATTATATTTTTTTTTTATCAATTATGGAAAAATATGAGATCAAGAAAGTGATGAATGGATCTCAAAAGAATTGTCCACTTTATTCCTAACAAGAAAGATAGGGAAATAGGTGAAGGATGGTGGCGTTTCGAATGAATAAATGTAGAACACTAAATAAATATGGAGAGTTATGAGTTATGACAACCGATGATGAAACATAGTATTGGACAAAGGGATCCCAAAATAGTTGTCCTAAATTTGGAAAGAAAGAAAAGGAAAAGAGATAACTTTCTTATATTTGGTTTTTTTTTTATAAAGGGAAAGAAATCCGAAAATAATCATATCCTATTTAAAATGAAAGTATACACAATTCGGTCCAACTATATACATATCGAAATAGTAAAATAAAAGAGATGAAAAGGATATTTTGCCCCTAGTTGAAACTTCCTTAAACCATTACACTCACAGGCATTAAGAATAATATTGTAATTTCATTCATAAAAACACTATTTGGCATATTTGTAGCCACTCAACTAATACCGTCTCCATTCCCAAGTTATTGTCTAGTTTATTCTTTCATGATTAAAGATTAACACATTTTACGATTTATATTGACTCATTGACATCAAAAACTTTGATTTGATTACAAAATATAAAAAATACAGATTGAAGCACACAAGGGCACTATAAGATCATTCCCACACGAAATTGGATGTGTATAATCACAGGAAAAAAAACGGAATCGTACCGCTCAATTGTATAAATTTCAATTCGTTTAGCTGATTTTTTTTAATCGGACCGAAGCGGTTTAAGTAATTTTGAAATCGAAACTTTTTTAAGTTTTGTAATTTTAGTCTAATCTGAATCGCATCGATCATTTACATTTAACATTAAAATCACTACTGGATATACTGGAGTAATATTTAGTTTTTATGACATATGAACACTGTGACTAAACATCTGGGTAATATTTAGTTTTTATGACATATGGTTATATTGACTAAACATAACACTTCGAGATGAAGATTAGATTTAACATGAATATCTTAGTTTGCTATTCCTAATTAATGGGTCTACCCGATCGGACCGGTACAATGATTGGGTAAATTTTACGATCGGAGCACTGTCGATATTTTTTGGGTGAATCTTCGAGCCCAGGGTTTTTAGTTCGGATCTCGAATGGATCTGGATCTCGGCCCAGTAACCGCTCAAGCCACTCCCTCCATTCCATGAAGCTTGTTTATTTTCATTCTTTTTTATTGCTCATAGCTAGTCTCATTTGAGCATTGTTTATATGCATTTTAAGAAAGAAGTCAACTTTATTAGTACTCTATACTAATATTGTTTTATAAATTTTTTGAAAAATCTCAGCTAGGCAATCTTTTATGCGATGGAGATAGTAAAAGATACTCGACCAGTATATACGAAATAATAATCGAATTTTAAAATATTAACTAAATAACAAATCCAATAGATCATTCAAACTAATCACGGTCAAAATTAGGCGAGAAATGTGAAAGCAGGTAAGCTGTGCGAGCGCCAGTGCAGCAGGTACTACGGAGGTTAATCACCGGGATGTCTTTTCGGTGATCAGGAAACTGAACTTTTTCTAAGAACTGATAGAGATTGGTTTTTAGCATGAGGTCGAGACCTAGACTCCGTGAAGAGAGCAGAGATGGCTGTTAACTAGCAACTTTGGTGCTGCGGTGAGATATGTCCCGGCGCGATCAAAGATTAGATGGTACATAAAGGCGAAGGTGGTATTCTATACTTATGCCAACTCAACCACCAGTTCAATTATGGAACTTCGCCGTTTAATTGAAAAAGAGAGAACGTCCGATTTACCATCAGTGAAAGTTGCACTCGCAACTATAGGAATTTGTAGAAGTCTCTTGTAAGCTGTGCCTTGTTTGTCCAGATTTTCAATCTTATTCACAAATGCATTAGACATATTTAGGAACTCAAAATTTTGAAGATTTGTGTTAAATTTTCAAAAGCTGTAGGGAGTTCTTTCATTTATAGACAATCACTAATACATAATTGTTGAACAAAGGGCAGAGCATTCTTCTCCACTATCACACATCTTAGCTCTTGTAAGGAATTTAGGTACAAGTTGTTGGGTCAGCGTAGTGCGCTACCCTCGCCATCTGGAGGAAACATCAATATTGAGTTTGAACCAATGAAGTACGGAGTAGCACTTAACAATGTCATGTGATGCGACAAGTTTTACTATGGATCAGCTTGCGGAGATGTGGGAACCCCCATTTGAAACACTGGTTTATATGGATTTTCACTTACATATGGGTATTGAGTCGATATGGTTATTTTGGGTAAGGTCACGATATATCTTTCTTGTAGAAAGGATCGCGTGAGGAGGCCCCAAGAGGATAGTAAATATGTAGGAAATAAAGTGGCATTCGGCTTTTAATGAAATTAATGTTGAGGTATTTATAGATGATCACGAAAAAGATCGCCTACTGCTTCGATTCTTTGGGGAAGTAGTCTGCCCCGATAACTTCCAGGAAAGCGCTTTTTATTTGACAGGGCTGAGGCACGAAGGCAATCGTGCTTTTGAAACAAAGCTTGTATAATAGGCCGATTTACATATGGATTATAGTGTATAACCGAATTAATTATCAACTAATTTTTATAAGTAAAATATAACTATACATAAATTTTATGTACCAATTGGTATCTTGCCATCTTGGTATTTTATTATTGACCACAGTTACAAATCTTTTACATGTACTTTCACACTTAAAAAGACCCTCAGTAACTCGATCACCAATTTCTCTCTATCCAATCGGCGACATCCCCCCGATCTATTATCAGCAATAGTAGCCATCTTGGGTAAGTGCGAATGTCATCTTGAGGAATTTGTAGAATCATTTTGTAAGATGCACTTTGCTTGTCCAAATTTTCCAATCTCTGTTACTATTCTGATGTTATCCACTTGACTTGCCTCTATGTAACAAAGTGTTTGAAGGGACTTAAGGTTGCCAATCTTAAAGGATGCCCTAACACCTTCTGGTAGTTCTGCATTGTAACGACCAATAGTGAGATGCCTTAGATGTCGAAGCGTTCGATACAAATTTAAAGTTTGGCAACAACATCCTTACACACGTACAACGTGCGAATAGATTTACAATAGCTTTGAGCTTGTTTTGAATGATCCACGATGGAGCCATGAAGTGCTAATCTTCTGACATTTTTTTGAACGACATATGGTGGTTAGGTTCTGCTACTTGCCTTGACAAGAATAATGTGCCGTATGATGTCATGGACTCGAATGGAATAAATACTTCCATCATGGTAAGTATGAGCAACTTGTACTAAACTTCTATCAATAAGTTCATTTAGATAGTCTTCTGCTACTTCTTCTAGTGTCATGCCATCTATTTTCTCAACAAATCCTTCCCCAATCCAATGTGCAACTATACGAGCCTTATATATTGTAAAATCTTCAGGGAAAATGCTCAAGTGCAAGAAGCAATTTTTGAGATGGAACGGCAAGTCATAGTAACTTAGACAAAGCAATTTTGACATCCTATCAAGTTGGCTGTTGTGCTCCATCTCCGTACCTAGCCTTTTATAGAACAACTCCAATTCTCCCATGCTTTGGTTCCTTGTAGCCAATACGCTACCAATTACCAAAATAGCCAGTGGTAATCCTTGGCATGCCTTCAAAATCTTTTCACATATTTGATTCAGATGTTGGGGGCAAGAAATGGAACCTGGAAAGCCAAGTGGATAGCTTCCCAATGAGTTAGTTGCCACACATCATCATATACAACAATGTATTTCTTTGTTTGAAGGAACTCCTTAACAATCGATTTTAGCTTATTGATGTCCATAGCTGCCAATTCTTGAGGGAGTTGCTTTCTTTCTTCAATAAAGAGTTGTCTGATTGCATCTTTGAATAACTCCTCCAGTTTCAATGATTCTGATACAGTGATCCACACATGATGGGCGAATTGGTTTCTAACAGAAACATCATCGTTAACCTTTTTGACCAAAGTGGCTTCACCCAATCCACCCATGCCTACAACCGAGATTACATAGCGTCGGGTATCTCCGTTGAGAAGCAGTTCTGTATGTTCTAGTTTGGGAACTTTAATCCCAACGAGATCAGTGTCTTCCAGTAACAATGCATCACTTCTCTTATCATATTGCGTATTGTTCAAGCGGGAACACCTTGAGGACGAGGCTTGTTCTGGCAACAAAGATTTAATAGCCCCAACTGACTTGGTATACATGTTTTGGAATACGCCATACCATCTAGTTGAACGATGATATGTACAACGCATTACAAACTCATCAAGAACATCTTCAACATCATAAGCAACATCACGAACTTGGTCAACCCAACTTCTCACTTCTTGATGAGCTTCATGTCTCTCTCTAATGACCTCGGACAAACGTTTCTCCAGAGAAAGCTTGTCGGCTTTAGAGGCGGCTCGGGACTCTTCACATTCACTTTATTTCGAAGAGCTGACACTCGAGGAAGGCAGAAAAAAGACAAAGTAAGACTTCGGGCGGGGAGGAGTAGAACAATAATAAAGCACTTTAAAGAGGTAAGGTAAAAACATAGCTCGAGGTGGAAATGAGAAAAGGCATTGTGGATGGTCGAGAGAATTCGACAACGGTAATAGGAAGCCGTGGATTCTTCTCTCTTAGATGGTTTCCTCGGTTCTGATAATACTTTGAAGGAAAGGGTGTAAGGAAGCCAGTGAACTTGGCGGCTAGGCGCTACCGAAGGGGCAGAAGGAGGAGGAGGACGGGAGGAGTGATGACCGAATCCATGACATCAGCGGAGAGGAAGCGACAGGATCTCCAAAGTGGTGACGTGAAGGGGAGTAGGGGAAGAGATGTTGGAGGGGAGAGAGGAAGTTAAGACCTCGAATCGTCAACGGGAGGCGTCCTCGGGATCGCTTGAAAGCTTTCCGAGGCTTCTTAGTGACAGGAGGAGCCGAGGACTCTCCCGGCGTCTTCTTTCTTTTGGACACTTTAGCCAAAGGGTCCTTCCCGAATCCTGACAACAAGCCGACTTTGTGAAGGGGCGTGCATGACCCAAAGGGATGCTTCCGGGGCCCTATGGTTTTACTCAAAATAAACAAAGACAAGTGATAAAAAACATATGGAATGAAAATATAGCAATACACGAACCGATAAAGAGATAAGACTTACGAAGCGAGGTTGTGGGGAATTTGTTAACCCCCTTGGTTAAACCCGCCTTGATCCCGACACGTCTTAAATCCTGAAAGACTTCGTGGCTTGGGGGGTTGAGGAAGAAGTCACTTTAGAATCTACCGAAAAGAGTAGAGGCGGTGATAAGAACCCGGTGAGCTCGGGACCTCAGTGAAACCACTTGTCGGCGAGAACCCGGCTTGAACTACCGACTTCCCTCCCGCTTTGTCCACCTTAGCCGTGTATAAGCGTAAGGAGAGAAAGCGACTTGGAAGTAAGCCAAGGGGCCTTTAAGGAAGATGTTGTACATCGCGCTGGCAAAACTATGTTGGGGATGACCCACAGGCGACGGCAATCGCGCCACACGGAAGAGCGGTGAGGATCAGGTAGGAAAAGGGCATCAGCTGACCCGGAGCCCGATCCGTAGTCGTTAACAACTTGCGTCAACAAATGTTGAGGCAGGGAGTCGAACCCCACAGCCAGGTTGAAAACTCCCGAACAAGTGGTGATGTCTCGAGGGAGGTGGGGTTGGGAAGCATCTTCGGACTCGCCTTTCGTGGAAGGATGATTAAGCAAGAGGGGCATCCATGTTTTCCGCTTCCACTGATGTCTGGTCTTCGCTCTCGGAAGCCATAGTGTTTCGGTTGTCTTAGTTGAAAGTCGAGTTATGGTCCGGGGCGTAACGCTCTCCTTGCTAAGGTTGGTTGATCTTTGATGGATGTTTCACTTGGAGAAGACGAAGAAAAAGGTCTGGGAGGAGGCCCGTGCAGGTGGTTGCGCATCAAGGGGCTTGAGAGTCGTCTAGGGTGGAGGATGAAATGGCGGGGGTGGTTTACGGCCTCCATGAGTCATAGTATATGTTCTATTTGTTGCATTTGGATCTTCTCCCAATCCGGTCATGTTCTTCGTTAGTGTACCCACCAAATTCAAGTATTGTCCCACGTTACGTAAGTTTAAACCATCCTGACCGTATGCGTATATGGTTCACCTCCAATCCAACTCTAGAGATGTTTTGCTTCATCGTACTTGTTATCGATGAAACGTCATAATCTTCGTCGTGGTACTCAGATGTAATATCTTACAAAGCCATTAGCAGACAACAAATCGTCTCCCAACGACTAATGTTATACGCTTTGCCGTTTTGCACCTCTGCAGACTTGTCTTATCATTCTACTGTCCTCTCGACATAGCATGGTTTTAACGCAACCTGCTGAAAACTTACTAAACCTTGTAGATATGAAGGATTCACGTAACCATCTGGACCATGCTGATTATATACATCAGAGCGATCTTGGACATTTTCCCTAAATATATTGAAATTGGACATAATTAATTCGAATATAATTAAACATAATTAATTGTATTAATTAAACCCTAGATTTGGAATAAAAACGAATTAAATAAAATAAATAAATACTTGGACATAATTGAACATAAATACTTGGGCTTATGCCAGACCTCGTGAACATAATTGAATATAATTGAACATAAATAATTATTGTAGTTAAACACTAGATTTGCAATTGAAATGAATTAAACTAAAAAAATAAACAACATATATACATAATTGAATATAATTGAACACCATATCAAAACATACTGATTCGGAGTTAGGTGGGGGGGGGGATGGAAGGGTGAGGGATTGGGTTTGTTCTTAATCGTCTGTGATTTTAGAGCTTTTTATATATTAACTATGGTGTCGGTCGGTGTGGGTATAGTGTTGGTGTAACCACCCGGCCATTATACCGGCGCCCAACTTCGATACTCCGTTTTCTTCTTATTTTCATATTAACCTAATTATTCAACGTATAATAAATATATTCTATTCCAAATTAGTTATATATTAACTAATATATATTATAAACATAAAATGTTCACTTAGATAATAATCGTACCATTATAGTTTGTGTATAAATAATTCGGAGTTATACGCGACTATATGATCATGTACGAATCTTCTGAATATTTTTTTTTTAATTTTTAATAATATATTTAATGATTACATAAGTCATAATAATTGATTACATTACCAAAACTAAATTAAAAAGAAAATTGATTTTTATTATTGATCGCGTACGGACCAATATTGTCTGACCTGGCGCGGCGCCCGGCCAGACACGGCTTCATCCGAGCCTACCGACAACTAACCGGCCGCGCCCATTTTGAAACCGTCGGTTCCCCGACCTTATGCAGCCTTTGACCCGACCACGCGGAACACCTGTTTTGCGGGGAATCAAATCTTAAAAGCTTGTTGTTTTAACATAAAATTTGTTTTATACAACCTAAACACAAATCAAACAACATAAACAAATCAAACTATAAACATAACAAACACAAACATCAAAAATATAAACACAATCATTCAAATGAAAAATATAAATACCGTCAAACTATCAACATAAAAATATCCATAAACCATAAAAACTTGTAAAACAATCTCATAAATCAATATCCATAAATCAATACAAAATTAATATAAAAATATCCGCCATCGATCACGGGGGAGGGGGCTGCACGCAAAATCACTAAGGCTGGGGGGGAGTGCGTAGCATGGGGCCGGTTCGGTAATGAGTCTGGGTGGGGCGGGTGGCGGGATGTGGGCGGTAGAGGTGCTGCCCGGCTACAGGTCATGGCTTCCTTGTCGCTAATAATGAGCAGAGAGGGGCAGCTCAGCAATCATCAGCAGCTGTCCAATGTAACCACAGAATTTTATCAGCGTTCGGTTGGGCACTTTGATTCTTGAGCCAGAAGCCTCTTCTCAGCGTCTTGTTCTTAGCCTCGGACTCCGACAAGCAAACTGGACATCCTCTGAGGCGGGCTGGTTCCGTGGACGAGAATCCGTCAACATCTGTTGAGGTATAGCAGGCTCACAGCATCGGCCTTTCTCGAGCCCGACTGACGGTGAGTGCGCATCCAGCGGTGCCTTGTCCCCGCGGAGCCTTTAATGGATCGAGTCAGGCCCATTAAAATGTTTTTAGAATTTAATGTATAAAAATTTTTAAACTTACAAAAGCGATCAGAGCCTCGGGTTAATAAATTCCCCCGTCGTTGATGGTCGCCTTGTCCTTCTTCTTGGTTGGTCGAGGCCAGTGTTCGGCCGAAGGGCCGGCTCCCGATCACTGCATGAAATGGAATTAAAATACATAGTTAATAAGCAGTAATATTGAAAAACAAATTTAATAAAACCAAATCGAAACTTACACAAAATCATAGAGCCTCTGGCTGAAGCCCTTGCTCCCAGGAGGAATGCCGAAGGAGCTCCGTTAGGCTAAATAAGCGGAGTCATGCGGTTAAATCGGTTCTTACACAGGAGATCGACCCTTTAACAAATCTGACGATCTGTCGCCTCCCAGCATGCGGGGTCTGGATCAGTGGAGACACAGTCCCCAGGAAAGGGCGGGATCGTCCCTTTTCAGCCCGCAGCGTGTGCTTCCCTTCGTAAGAAGATCTAGCCACCTTTTGCTTGTTGAAGCCTCGAAATTGCTGGCATATGGCAGCTCCTGCTACGGATCTCATGTCGATCCTAAAATAAATGCAAAGTGGGTGGTGTAATTTCACAATTAAATCACCAAAACTTTTCATGTTTAAATATATACCAAGCATTCCATATATTAATGCTTGCTCGTCACATCTGATGGCAGTGTGGCCACAAATCTTCGACCCGGTTACTTATTTAGTTGCAGAAGAATCTTTTCACCCTGCCCAGCAAGCTTTAACATAAGCAAGCTTGATTTAGTAGATCGAATGATAAATATAAATATTATGACAAACTCAATAAATAAAAATACTTAAACCACTCGAAGCATGTAGCAGCGATCACTGCGGTCGCCCGGGCTTGAATGATGTGGGCTGTCGGGTCCGCGTACCCAACATACTCTCGGGGCGTGTCCATAAGGTCTTAAATCACTTTCGACCCAATCGTCGGTTGTATCTCTCATTTCATCCCGGCGTCGTCTGGCGGCAGTCTTGCGACTATAAATAAAATTGGCGTCTTCGCGAATACGCTGGGCGAGAGTCGGCGACTCTTGGCGATATGGGCGAAGCATTAATTACGCTGATTATCGTCTTGGGTCGGTAGGAGTAGTCTACATATGGGCGGGGGCGGTCGGATAGGCTGCATCGGGGCCGGATGACTATCTAGGCCTCTTCGGCCGACTTCTGCTCCTACGTCGTACTGCTGATCAGGTTTTACCGCCACGAACCATAAAACTTGCATTTTGAAAATTCAAATTCTATCAAAATTAAAAACAAAATCAATTCAATTAGAATCAAATCCAATTAGGTCGATTCAAACAACATTCAAACTCAATCTAATTGAACAACATTTGATCTACTTGACGACATTAATTAATACTTTATCAATTCAATTCAAATTCAATTCGATTTAATCTCAAAATATTTCAAATCGATCGAAATTCAAACTTAATCGTCGATTCAAATACAATTCAATTCTAGAATTGATTCGATATTGATTCGATTGATGCGATTAAACCGAATAAATCCAATTCAATTCATTAATTCAATCAGAACATTTAAACCAGACCAAATCCAACATTCAATTCCAATTGAAAATAAATTAACAAATTAAAACAAATTAAACCCAAGTGGTCATTTCGATCAGTCGACGGATTGAATTGATTGATCGACAATTGATCAATCGGCCCATTTAATTGATTCATTAATTAAAAGCAAAATTAAATCGAATAAATCAACGTTGATTAAAATTCAACTTTTTTATTAATTTATATTGATAATTCCCAATAAAAATATATTATCAATTTCCAATTCAACTTTATTAAGCATATAAACTTATCAATTCCCCAAATTGACTTTATTAAACATACTGTATTAATTCCCACGATAAAAATAAAGTAGTACACTAAAAATAAATAATTAAAAAATTAAACAAAAAGCGAAAAAAAACAAAAAAAAAAGTCGTACACTTTCCGGTGGGTGGGGTAGGGCCGGTGGTGGGCGGCCGATCGCAGTGGGCGGTGGCGTCAGCAGGTGACGGTGGGGTGATGTGGGGATAGGGGTAGGGTTGGGGTTCGATGTGGATTCACTTCGGTGCATATATATAGATAAATATGGTCGATTAAATTAATGGGTATAAACAATTAATTTTTGATTTTTTTTTTTTTAAATCAATAAAATTTCCCGACACCACCCGGCGCCACACCGACAACAAAAGGCTCAAATAAAAAATTTAACGAGGCTTTGGCAAATGGCTATCTCAAATGACTATGCGGTGTATTCCACGACTTAGCCCAATGGAGTACGTTTCGGTAGTGTTCATGTCTTTTGCTCTTAATGAAAATATATCAAAAACTCGATTCTAACATACTGTACATATAAATTTTAGTATTATTAACATAAGTTTTTATATTAAAGCTATAGTACGGAGTAATATTTATTTCTTTTTGCTGCCAATTCCATATCAATTATTTACTACGTATCCAACACCCTATATTTCATCAGTCTATTAATACGCATGTTAAGTTTTTACATGGATGTATAATATTATGAAGTGATAATATTTTTATTTTATTAGAAGTGGATTGTTTATTCAATTATCATTTCAAAATCTTATGCATACTTTTTTATTTAATCCTTAATTTATTTGGTTTATTTTGTGTATGAAAAGGCAGGTTTACCGATAATGGCATCCAGTAGTTATGTTCCCCCAATGGAAGACTGGGCGATGACAAAACAAGTCACTGAAACCGATATGTATAAGAATGCAATGTCTTTGGACAAAAGGGAATTCGAACAGGGTATAATGCATATGAATGACGTTGAGGGAAATAAATTAATGAAGGTGAAACTTAACAATACATTAACTGGGTAATCTATCTAAATAGGTGAATATTAATGATAGCCTCGTTCATCATAATTACGTCAAAGCAAGCGGATAGTAATATCATTATTTGGGTCTGGTGTAGAATTTCATGCTTAAAAGATTGTAAGGGAGTATATGTGTACTCAAATTATATTTTGAGTACAACACTCTTCAAAACCAGATGCAACACCACTGTATATCGCTAATCTTTTCTTGGTATGTGTTATTTCAATTAGTCGTATTTTGAATGTAACTTTATACTCAAAAAGCTATTAAACACTTTTACACTATATACATAAGATTCTCCTAGAGTATATGTCTTCGATAGTTATATACCCCAGATCATATCTAAAAAACATTAAATACTTTTTAAACTATATACATAATCTTTTCAGTATATGTGTGCTGAAATAGTTATATTTTAGTACACACACTCTAAAATTATTAAACAATTTTACACTATATACATAATGATGTTCAACCTCAAAATCAAATTCCACACAATTTTAATACTAATAACAATGATGTTAAACAACAAAATCAAATTCCACTACAAATTCAACATGCAAAACATAAATAGATCAAATATTAAATTCCTAAACAACAATCGAATTAAAAAAATTACAAATTTTAGATATATAATTACAAATTTTAGATGATATAAAATCCTAATTAAAAATCAACCTAAATTACTATCAATTTCTGAAATTAAGAGAGGAAGATTCATAATCAAGTTTTGTAAAATTGAAACCTCAAACAAGTAATGAATGATTAAATATTATTGATGATGTTCGAAACCCTATATTATCCAAAACTGATTTTGTTCAAACTTTTTGTGCTTGAAATTGATATTGATTTCCCCTTTTTCCTATTCCAGTTCTAATTTGTTAAGGAGTAAAGAAAGGTGAAAAATGTAGAGAGCTTAGGAAAAAAAAGTGATTGCAGATAGAGAATGAAAGAAAAAATGATGATAGGTGGTTGTTGTATTTTGCAGGCAACAAGCAACTTAAGTACCCAGAAGTTTTAAACCAAGTCCCAGTTCGACAATGATGTCTATGAAGAAAAGAAACAGAGCAATATCTTCACAAGACAGCCAGAACAGAATTCGCAGAGTACACTCCATCAGCTCCAAATCCTATAATTCTCTATCAAGTTGTTGCATCAACGCACCAAAGGGGTCGAAATTAACTTCAATCAACTTATCATGATTTTTTCACTTCGATTCTTGTTATTTGCATTATATCTCTTCGTTACTAAGATACACTCGTACATTTACAATGTAGTGCAACATAGGGGATAGACTTATAGACTGGCAATATCTTCACAACACTTGCACAAACATCATCAAACTAACCCGACAACTAAAACACCTACAAATCACATTGATTGAACTCACAACATATAGAGTACTAACTAAAAGCAATGAAGCTACACTTAGCTAGGTAGAAGTACATCTCAATGAGTAAATTGATACAGAGGAGGGATCCAGTGCAGTTGTTCCACCATACACTCGCAGATGATCACTTTCCATACCATAATCCATCACCGGACGGTACTCAAGATCCTCATCATGATCGTGAACGAAATCTGGGACGTCGATCTCATTCCTCCTTACATGCTCCCACAGATAATCGACCCTACTAATATACATCAGCTTCTCATACAACCCGCACACAGAACTTGAAAATTAAGTCACCATTTGAAACACTTCCTCCAAGCCAAAAAAATCATCCAATTTATAACCTCAATTACCACATCACATAGCGATTTGAATTAAATTACAATATGCATCATCCCTAAAGATCGTCTATCTATTTGCAAATGATTAAAGTTTGTGGACTTATTGACACACAACTTCGATTTGTGTCAAAATTATCATGTTAACACTAAAATACATTAATAATGTTATATCTTAATGAACCTTTTCCAAATCACCCATCTCCAGCAAGGCGGCAGCTATCCAAGCTAAGTCGAGTCTCGATTAAATGAATGCATCTCCAATATTATACATTATACAAGAATCAAAAACATTCATCAACTCAAAAAATTGAACGACCTTTAATGTAAGTAGTGATTAATTTTATACGGAGTATTAGAAATATCACCAAATCAAAATTCAAATCTAGGCATACAAGGCGTCATCTGACTCCCACCATATCTTTTGTTTCATTTCTTAACAATCACAAACACTTTGGATCCACTACCCGAAATTGAATGTGTAATCTCAACATTCGATGTGTATTTCTTAATAATTTCATTTTTCAATTACGAGTTAATCGAATAGTTTAGTAAAAAATGTTGGAATTGAAGACCAAATTTTAGCAGGCAAAACAGTAGAGGAATTAGGGAGCAGGTCGGGAACTTTTGCCGGTAGCGACAAGTCAGAACCTCGGGGACCTTTATTTTTTGGAAAAGCTTGATGAGGTCGGAGGAATGGAGTGGGAGAAGGCCTATGTCGACACGCTCCTTGCCAGTTCAGGAGATTTCGTTTTTTGCGGTTTGACGTCTTTGGCTGAAAGAGCGTAGCCTTAGTAAGGTTTGTTACTCAATATATGATGTTTCTATGAGTTTTGTTTTCATGAAAATTAAAATCTTAAACAAGCTTACAGGAGCTATTATTGAATCGTAAAAGTGAATATGTTGTGAGGCTGTTATTGAAGTCTTAAGATATAAGTATTACTCGATTAGTGTTACAGCTTGTTAGGTAATTGTAACAATCTTCAGGTTTGATTTTTTAGTGGATTTCTACAAACAACAGGACGTACCTTTCATATTGAGGGGGAACCTATATAAATTTGTGTCGTTTATTTTCACAATTTAGAATACATTGTTAACGATTGATTGCTTAGGTTTGGTGATTAGTTTGGAACCAATCCATGACAAAAAGACTCGATTGAGCTTTTTACTAGTAACCAAAAGGTCCTAACTTCGAAACTCACCCTTCGTTAAATATAATTTTCAATTACTCAACTATTTCATTTTACCCATGTCAATGTTAAACACAATAGTAAACATTTCTATGTTTTCGATGCTACAATAAGATTTTATTTTTTAATTTTAACAATTAGCTTTCTTGAGACAAAAATTCAAACTACAATATATTAAATGTGAATCGTAAAGTCTGCCGAAGAACTCATATTGTGTATAGTTATTAGTATCTTACCCGCCGGTGAATACGAAGCGGCCGAAGGTGGCAAAGAAAAGGCGAGCTTGAAGACCTGGATGAACAAAGTACACAGATTCCAAATTCTCCTTCACATTCACCGGAATCGCATCGTATATCGAACGCAATGCAGATACTCCGGCAAAATTCTCACTCTTTTCGACGTCGGTGTGGAAATACACCACCGCAAAGGGGAGTTGCTCCAATTCTGGGTATATCTTCTCTTCCAAATACTTCTTCACAATCTCTTTATTCACCACTTTAGCTGCTCAAATTCAATATCAAATAATTAAATACAAAAATATACTAATATGTTGATATAATTAATTTTTTTTGGTAAATTAGCATGATTATTACAAATAACGAATACAGAAATTTCTCACTTATACTCTCTTCCCATAAAAATTACTTGTCATTCTAACTTAAAAATTTAATTTTGGATATTTTTACTTGTGAGTCTAACATAGAAAATTATCATTCTACATTTCAGCGTTATTTTTTAATTATTTTTTATTATTAAATTATCAACCAACCAATAATGATATATTTTCAATGCATTTTTTTACTACTTTTTCTTTCATTCTTAATTTGCATATATAACTCTAGAATGGCAATTACAAAAATCCAAAGCAAGTATATATTTATAATAATCCTCACGCAAAAATTGAACCGAGGCCTCTACCTCTAGTGGAACCTGGGTTAGATACCACCATACTATTGAGGCATCCGTTTAATTTTTTTTTAGTGCTATTAAAACATCCAACAAAAATTTGAGCCATCGGTATAAGTTGACACAATTACTCGGCCCATATATTACTATACTAAATCTTAGTTATCATATTAATATCATTACTGAAACAAGATACTGATGAATGAAAAAGTAAATTAAAATTTTGAATGAAGAACATACAAGATAACAATTTGGTTATAATTAATAAACAATAAACCATAAGAAAGATTAATAAATGTATCGATTACAAAAATAAAAAATTAATACCAGGTAGGAATTTTCCAATAATACGAAGGATTAAACGGCCACGTTTATCTCTGCCTCTGATTTTGAATATTTGGAGCTTTTTAATTAGCTGTAGTTGTTCAATTTCGGATAGCATAATTTGGAATATTATTAGAGAAATATTATTGTAGTGTGTTTAATTAGAAAAATATAAGAGAAACTATTATAGTGTGTGTGATTTTGAATATTGAGATTGGGACGATTTTGATTTTAGTAGTAATGATTGCTTTTATGAAAATATTTCGGAAGAAGATTCCTTTGAATCGATAGTTCTCAACATGGTTTTGGTTTACTCTTATCCAACTTAGAGATTCAAATTTAGTCGATGTAGTCTAAGTACTTCACCGGTCTTTGTATTTCAATTTTTTGTGTATCGATGTGGAGCTTTGATTATTGATTCGTTTTTGGAAAAAATTTCATAATATTA
Source organism: Lithospermum erythrorhizon (assembly GCA_019722365.1). Taxonomy (NCBI): domain Eukaryota; kingdom Viridiplantae; phylum Streptophyta; class Magnoliopsida; order Boraginales; family Boraginaceae; genus Lithospermum; species Lithospermum erythrorhizon. The sequence continues at coordinate 15,038 of JADFUC010000219.1, read as the reverse complement.
AGTATTTTTTTTTTAATTTTTTTGAATATGTAGTTTAAGAATAATTGATCACTGAAGTTCGCTGATTTGAGCATCGAATAAAAAAACCGTGGGGGAGTATATTAACGATGAAAATTTGTATATTTTTATATCCCCAGTATGTGAAAACGCTTTCACAGTATCAAAGTAGTGATGGTGGATTTTGAGTGGCTGTCCTAACCCGGTGGGTTTGGTAGATATTTACCAGCGTCTGCCTCCCGATCCAGGTGGGCGTCGGTACAAATCTTGACACTGCCATATCAGAGGCATTGTCTTTGTGTCCCGGATGAGAAACTTGAGTTGAGGGTCAGATCGTGTCCTCGGCTTTTCTTGTCTTATTTCAGGTGATCAGTCAGCTTTGCACTCTGGTTCTTAGCCAATTTGAATCATGGTTCCGTTGGCGAGGATGTCGAAACCGAGAATGGGCTTGATATTAGAATTGGTGATGAAGTGAATGATATTAGTGAGCCTCCCGTGTCTGCAAGGTAGAGGTGGGGAATCGCTGTCATTTCAGATGATAAAATTAGAGGCCAGTGCGGGGAGTTCAAGGCTTGTGATTAATGGCGATTTTAAAAAATGGCGTGCATACCAGCGCAAAATATAGGGGATATTTATAAAAGTGTTAAAGCGGTTTCAAGGGAACAACGTCAATCTGCAGGAGAGCAGAGAAAGGTATGTAATTATCTGCATTATTGTGCTTTATTGGTAGAGATATGGCGATAAAAGTATACCAATTTATATCAGTGCTTGCACGTCTGGCTTTATGAATTTTTATAGTACAAAATGTATCATAGTCAACATCGGTCACCCCAGGTTAACGATGGTCGGCCATCGTCAGCAGCCGGCTTCCAGGTGGTCGTCGATCGACATTTAGGGCAAGCACATGAATCCGCATGGCGTTTAAGCACATGATCCAATTTCCATACATTATACTTATTTTGTATTAATATAAATAATTGTTTAAACTAAATTTCGTATTATAGATCTATGAAAAAGTTTTAATTTCTACTTTATTAGAGTTCATCATCATACTTAGAGCTTACGGAGCTAGAGCTCGAAAATCAAAAGCTTCGATTTTGTTGACTCCACAAACTGAAGGCCGAATAGGTCACTTTTGGGCGTGTTAAGCGAACAGGGTCGGATTGGCTCGGTTGCTAATGATTGAATCGACCGGGCCTGTGGCACGAATCCGATGAGCACCATCTCATAACGAATTCTGAGGCTAAACATCCAATAGTAAAGTTGATTGATACCCGCAACAAGCTCGAAACATTTGTCAAACCTATCTAATACTAATCACCCTCCACCACCACTTCAGCCACTAACTAAATTTACCCTTCAAAGACCCCACAGAGGCTCTCTATCCAATTTTCTGATCCAATGGTTTTCATTTGAATTTATGATCCAATTTGGTTTGAGTGGGGTTGGCGAGAGTAGAATAATAGGATTACTTGTTGAATACTGTATATCTTATTTTATTTATCGTTTAAAAATTGATTCGGTTGTGATCCAACCGTTTCAGTATGCATTTTAGAATATTTTGACTTGCTCGTGCCAAATATGGCCTACAAGAAACTCAAGTCGATATAAAATCGAATTAGAAAATATATAGAACTAACCCGAGATTCAAGATAAATAAAACTATTGATACTCGATTATGAACTGATAAACTTTGGGATACAGACTTTATCAAAGAGACAACTCTACACACAAATAATAAAGATAGTGAAATTCCCTAGACAAAAGATATCACTAACATTTTTACTCCGTATAGGTATAATATTCACATTTCGATTTAGTTCTTGATAACAATACGTCATTTATTATTTTAGAAATAGAAATTGGAGCACCAATATTAAGAGCATTCACACCAAATTCTCTATACAATTTTAAGTAAAATTAACTCCTTATATTACTTTATAAAATATAAGAGTTTACTTTTTAATTTTGACACAAATAAGATTAACTACTTTATTATTATTATTATTGTTAAAATCTCATAAATACAAATTCATTTAATTGATATTTTAGTTTATTAATATAAAACGATTATAAATTAATTTTTGTATTATTAAATATTATAATAAAAAAAGTAAAGTGAACATAATAATATTTAACTAGAGATGACATATATATCAGTAGTCGTTAATAAGATTAACCAAAAACATATTTTATCGTTTACATAATTAAAAAATAATAATGTGAATAACAAAAGAAAATAATGTGAATAACTTAGTTTCATTTAAAATAAGTTTAATGGCTTTAACTAGCCATCAACTTCATAAATCATGAGTTGTGTTGATGGAGCTTCGTTGCCTTTTAATTTGTTAAGTCCGGTTTGACTAACGTTGAATAGATAAAAGATGTTTTGAAATGAGGATTGAACCGGATCGAACGTGCATAATGATTCGATTCGATGAAATTTGAGGTTGATTGGTATAGAATACCCTAAAAATAAGATACGACTTCGATCCAATTTGATAAAACAATAGTGAATACTAGACTCAATTTGAGTGATCGCAAAAACATTAAAAATTTAATGTGTTCATTAATTATAATACACATTGTTAATTTAAAATTTTTATATCATATACTCCGTATATGGGATTAGTCTTGACACAAATACTCATTATGATTCCATGTTGGCAGGGACTTCAGATCCTTTGACCATGCACACTCACAGTGTGCTTTACTTATTTTGATATTCATATATATAAAGTACTTATCATACTTTTAGGATACGAGAAAGGAAAAATACAGAAATAGATAATGGGATATCGAATGGAATTGGCCATGTAGTCTTCGAATGACTATATGTTAACTGCTGAAAGTTTTGGTGTGTTTATTATGTAGCAATGGAGGGGGTATTTATCTTCTGAAATTGCCGTATCTTTATTGATACTTTCATTAATGCATCGTTTAAGTTGATATTTCGGCGTTTGTGGTAAGTTTGTGCATTTCATTCTGGCTAAAAAACTTTGAAATATCAAATAATGCGTTCGTGGGAGCAATGTTGTCTAGTTAAAAAAGCATGTATGGTGGCAGGTGGAGACCAAAACCAAAATGGGAAAGAGTATCTTTCACTTGATGAAGCATGGGTAGTTCTTGAATCACCGAGTGACAGCGTTAAATGCTGAATGTGCTTCTTGGCTTGATGTCGGAAGAACATGAAGAGATGCTACGTTATCGCGTGAGCGGATATCTTTGGATATTTCTCGCTGTTTAACTCGAGTTAGCGAGTGAATGAAAAGAAGCTTAGGGGGGATGTGTTTTCAGGGCTCACTATCCCGGCTTTTGATATATCGCTAACTTCATCCCGGTACTTAGCATGCGGCGTGTCTTCGCTCACATGGTGTTGGAGTGCTATCGAATGGTAACCGGATGCTCCTTGGATATGTTGTGTCATTACGTCTTGAAATTTTGACTGCTAACAACTTGGTGAAGTGTGCCCGGCGTGATTTGAAGAAGTTGTTCTGGTCTACAACTGGGATGCAGGAATATTGCGATTAATCATGTATGTAAATACGTCGTGCAAGCTGATTTAGTACATGTGGATGCGACAATGCTGCGTCTATGCTTGAAGCAAGCGGTTTTGTATTGTTAGGATAAAAGCAGAAGCCCAGAATCAGCGTCGCCGAAGATATAGAAATATATGTTTATCTTTTCACGTGCTTATGCTTTGTAGGGCAAAAGAAGCCCAAATATGCAGCCAAATTACATTTACTTAGCCATAATAAATTAGCACATGCGATTAGCGAAGATACATTAAGGCTCCAATTGCTTGCTTGAGGGTATCTGCAAAGATCTTCTTCGTTTTATTCGCTGAGATGGAAGGGATCTTTTCGATATTAAGTGTTACCTTGCGTCGTCGAGATGCTAAAGGATTTCTTTATCGTGTTAAACACTTTATCTGGCACTACGTGTGGTTTGATTGGTGTCTAGAAAATCACCAGATTTTTAGTGTCTTCCGATACATGTGAGAGCAGAGCAGTGTATGAAATAACTTTGGTTTCAATTAACTGCTTTAAAATAATTCATTCTTTAACTTTGATTTCTTTATTGGTTAGATAATATTTGGGTCGTCAGCGTAAACTGACGATGATTACAAAACTCGGATATTGTTTCTTTATAAAAACACAAGGACAAAATAGGATTATTGACGTAGTCCTCTTTAAGTAAATATTCACTGCTTTTATTATCTTGCGTTCATCAGGATTGTTTTAACGTAAAGTGATATTCTGTGACACAATTAAATCGTTCGTAGGGTTTAGATGTTTAATCGTTTTAATCTTAGAATTTTCTTAAATCCGGGCATCTTAAAATCTTAACATGGTAATGAAGACAATATTGATATTGGCTTGAGGAAGAGAATACTTTTGAGATTTTAGCAAGACTATCTTTCTTCCAGGATTTATGGTTATTTTTCCCACTATGAACTGAAAGTTAACATTTTTAAAATCATGACATAGTTCATGATTTGCTCAATATCTAACGAAAGGAAAAAACTTTGGTGATTGAAGGGGCGAGCAATAAATTATTCAATGACTCCAAGGCAATAGGTTCTGAAAAACCTGCATCATGTTTATTTGCATAAAGGAGAGGTTCTTGATGAGGCTTACATGCTCAAGATTAATGGACATCTCATTGACTTTTTGGATATGGATTTGCATTGAGCAACACTCAGTTTGGATCTACTCATCAGTTTAGAATGTTAGAGAGTAAGCCTATGTTACTGCCATTACTTACTGTAATCACGAGTGCAATTGAGAATTTGATTCACTTGAGGTACTTGGACCTTAGTGAAAATGGGGTCTAGAGGGGTTGCCAACAGCAGTTAACCTCTAATTTACAACTTAGATATCTCAAATTACACGTGAAGCCACTCATCTTCCACAAGGTTCAGAAAAGACTAATAAGTTTGAGCATGTCATCTTCAAAGGAAATTCATTATCACTTGAAGGAGTTAGTAAGCTAACCAGATTGCGATATTTGGTTGGTTGGATTGATTTGCAAGCATTTGTGTGTTGGTTGAAAAACTAAAACCAACTTGAAGGAGATTTGGTCATTACTACGCATACGGCAACACTGAATCAGGAGCTCTCGAGGGCAGAACTCAAGTCAAGATCACCTTCATAGCATATACATTAAGGATTGTTTAGCAAAATGGTACGAATATGCTAGAAAGCGCTTGATCACCTCCGGGCTCCTGCAGGTTCTCTCAATTAATGAATTAAAGCCTAACTGAGAATTCCCTGCATGGGTGATGACGAAACTTGACAATTTGAAATGGTTGGAAATTGCAGCTGTGGATAAATTATCAACTCTACTCACATGCGGGAATTTGCCAACCCTGAAAAAACTAGTTATATCTAATTTAAGTTGTTTGAAGTTTCTGGGCGTTCGTTTTGAGGGATAAGCGGGGAGAACATCATCTGTATTCAACAATTGGGTTTCCCTAAGCGAAGAGTTGAGAATCATATGGACAATGTGGGAGGAATGAGGAAGATATAACTCAAAATAGAAGATGATACCGCTTTCTTCATGTGCCCCGTCTCGAGCTCCTTTAGGTGGATTTTCAAAGCTGGGATTTTCAAAGCTGGGATTGCCCCATCGATGTGGGAGGATGGGAAGATATAACTTGAGGGGTATTGTACTTGAGGCAGCATAGCATACAGTAGATCACAAGTGCTTAGTAAGCCGCAGAACGAGCAGTGGTGGCTTGAAGATGGTGAAAGGTTACCCGTTTGGTAAGTATTGTCTTACATTTGAGCCCAGTATCAGTACCAACACATTGTATTCACTCAATCTTTCATTCATTAGTCACTCTTGTTAAAATGATCGATTTTCTTGTTTTTTATTTTATCCTTTAGCTCTAGTATTATTTGAAATTGTGTAATCACATCGCCACGTATAATAAAGATAACGAGCCAAATTGTCGATAGCTAGGCAGCAGCTAACGTATGTGAAAAGTAAAAATCTTCCAATGCTTGGAGTTGTGCTTGGGTTCGATGTGATGTGGCATGCGGGGAGACGGTTCTTGCGTCGAAGGATTAAAGTATGATCGAGAATTACGAAAGTGCTTTTCGAATGCTCCCGTTCTGCTTCGTGCTGTCTAAGCGTCTGATGTATAGCTGGGCTCCCAACTATAACACCGTATCACTTCCCGATGCAGCTATATAAGTATTATGCAATACGTGATCTTTTCACTAAAGAAGACTATTATAACCGGTGTCATGAGCCGGGTTGTACAATATTAAAGGAGTTTATAAGCAACAAAATACGTTAAAACCTACATAATAAAATACTACCATAAAGCGGTGTCTTCGATACAGTATCTGAAATCTCTACTGATTCCTTGGCTTTCATGAATTAGAAGCCCCATTATATAGTGTGGAACATCAATGTTTATAGCAAATTTTACTATAACGAAAACTTCCATCTTGTAGATAATAAATGAATCGGTCCACTGCTTTCATTACTATTTTTTGAGCGTGTGTATGCTTGTTTTGGTTGTCAGTAATGCGCTTTTTCCTAAATAGAATCGCATCTTTTAGATCTTTAAATAAGGCAACAAAATCTTGCTTGTGAAAGATTCTCTGGGATTCTCGAATAATTGCTACCATCCCCATCGAGGCAGGTTGAGGTAGGTGACATGCGAAAATACTTAATGCAGCTTGATGCTGTAACAAACTCCCCACGTTGGTAAGTTTTTAGCGACAAATACTTTGAAAACGTTCTGCTGGCGCATTCGGCGTCTATAACCGCAAATAGAAAACAAGTGTAAATATCCGTAATAGAAACAAAAGTAGAGATGTTTTAAAAACACAAACATAAGACCAGCGTCGATACATCCGTTCGAAGACGGATGGCTAAAGCGAGGATGCCAAAAAAACATACGTCCATGCGGTACGCCACCGAATATCCCGTTAAATCCGCAAACACATGGCAATAAAATAAAAATACTCATAGGGTTCTCGTCGGACGTCTCCACTTATTTGTCCCGAAGCATAATCAAGCATCTTAGTTCTAGGATGGACGAGGAATACATTCATGCGTGAGTATCGCCCAACTGTCGGCACATCCTCTTCCCTTTCAGGGGCTTTTGACGTGCCTCCCGGCTTCAGTTTTCGAGCCCATTACTTTCGGCGGAATCCTCCCGTTCAAATACCGAATTTCTTCTTGTAATGCTTGGGCCGGTCAGTAGTGACTTGCGAGAGACCCGCCGTCGTTCGGAGGTCCCGAAAGGAACATCCTCCGCATGGCTCCACTTCCGTTGGTTGAAGCAGAGATGTTAATGACTCCAGGCGGTCTTTCGGTATCATCGAGAGGTCAGGTGTCGGTGTCTTTGAGCAAGGAGGATGCAGCCAGATCATATGAGGGGTAGACAATCGGCTTGGCCTTGACATGAGATTGGGTGTGTTGAGTGATTTGATCCAAAAAAGCACCCGCCCGTATAAGCAACTCGATCCCGATCATATAGAAACTTTCCCAGCGCTTCGAGATACACTTTTCGTATTATGTAGTGAGATCCGATTAGCTACACACTTTGTCTGTAGCCGCGTATTGTCTTTACGCCCGAGGGCGGAGTCCGCGATAGAACCATGTCGATGGCTCCTCCCGTTAACACCTTGATGACTATGTCGCTCGACCTCGAATTATCCGTACCTCCCCGTTGGGTCGCTTGGTAGTCATTAATCGGATCTGGGGAGAGAAATCAAAAGGATTCGGTTGCTTGAATGTTACCTTATGATGTGTGGACTAGCGATATCGTCCAATGTCTTCACGATAAATGTTACAAATGAACTCTCGATTCAAGTTTTTGGGTAGTAGGGGCCAACCACCTCGATAGTAGACATAACCGCCTCTTGAGGATCCCAAGTGATGTTAGAGTTCTTAGAATAACTTTAGACAATATCTTCTCAGCAGATCGACGATTAGCATGAGCTTCCAGCCACTTTCTTCCTCAGAATTGAGAGACACATTGGCCGTAGGGACTTCAGCTACATTCTTCGAATTCTTCTATTCCCAATCCGAGTCCTATTCTCATTGATTCTGAGCTTTCCCTTCGTCTTTCTCCTCTTACCATTCGCGCCTGACCACTTGTCTTACGTCATTCGAGGTCATCGAGTTCTGAGTAACTTATTGTTTATAAGGAGCCATTAGGTAAATCGGCGGATGTGTGAACAACTGGTATCACCTCGCTTCCTCCTCGAACATTTTCCTCTACTTAACCATGGTATCCACTTCGTCTTTCTCGAACTATACATGGAGCTTAACGTTTTGGGACTAGGAATCGACGCCAATCTTCGTTCAAGGTTTCGATTATAGCGCCGTCCACATAATCCTGGCCTTTTTCAATTGTAGGCTCGAAGTCATCAGTCTTGAGTATGTCGTGCTGGACGTACCCTCCACTTGTGTTTACAGCCGGATGTCTTTAACGGATCATCTTGAACTACCAGTTTTATTCAAAATTAACCATGACAACGGCTCTCCGTGGTATCGAGCCAGCCGGAGGCAGTCTTGGCTGTTTTATCTCCTGATATTTTAATTGAGCTTTTATGAAGATATATTTGATCTTGATAACTCTTTATTATTATTTTATTAAAAAAAATTAATATTATGAATGTATTTTAAAAGACGAATCCACTGATATAAATTTTATATTTTTTAGAATAACGAATAATTAATAATTAATAGTCAAAGTTCAATTTTAAAAAATTCAATTGCATCTCGGATATTTACATCTACATGAAACCAACATAATATGCATATCTATCTATTTTTCAGTTAGCTATTACTAGAACAAATATATACAAACAAACAAACAACAACAAAAAAAAAACAAAAAGAAAAACAAAACAAATATATACATGTATAGTAGTATTATGTGATTATATTCTTATTTTATTTAAGTGAAATGTTATTCAATTACAATTTCATAATTTTAAAGAATTTAATTTATTACCTTCAAATTCTTTGCTTTTTTTGACATTGTATGAAATCAGGGTTAGAATGATAATAATCTAAATAGTTTGGAGATTTAAGTAATATGGATGAGTGGGCGATGTTAAAACTACTCAAAAACTCCTATTTGAGTTCGGAGAAAGTTATATTAACGGAAGATGAATTCACATATTCTATAAACCCTGCATTGAATGCCGATGAAGAGAACGAGCTAGAAGAGGGAAGTCTCGATATTACACTCAGATACATAAATATAAATAATAGCATTGATATGTCCATGAAGCTAAAACAAAATTGTTCGGGGAGTTATACAATAACAGGTAAATGGAAGGATTATTTACTTAACTCCGGAAGAAAACCACAACCGAAGAAAAATGCACTTATTGCACTAGGACTTCATCCTACTAATCAACGTGCTAATGGGGAACCAGTAATATTATTCACACTATTTTTTGACGATGAGGAAACGAATAATGAACTGTGCGTGGATGCGTTTTCAAGATTGAAGCTAACAAATTAGTAGCTGATGGAAATAATAATGTATTTTCTCACATATATTATTTGAATAACGTTAGTTGTTGACTTAAATGAATAAATAATACTTCCTCTATTCCCTTTTAGTTCTCTTCGTAGTTCTTTGCACATAGATTAAGGAAATGAAAAATTAGTCAAAAAGTACATTGAAAATGCAAGATGACATTTAATTAAATATATCGTTTAGATTGATTGATAATTTAATATATGAAGTTTTTGTAGAGGCTTACTTTGTCTTAAATAGTGATAAATCTAATATTGAGCCGTTGGATCCTCCCTTTTGATCAATGACTAATAAATAAGAGCGGGTTGGAAGTCGGGGTTTTTAATTTTTATTTATTTATAAAATGAGCAAGATCAGTTAAATATCTAATGCGCTTATTTTGATCCTTTTTTCCTTTTTGTTTCCTATTTTATTTTAGACTTGCATTTAGATCATTTAATTTGAAATTGCTTTAGATTTTGTAACTTGATGTCGATAAACATACTATTTTTAAGCAAATTTAAAATCGGAAATCAAAATTCTCTAAAATCTTCAAATAAAATCGAGAAAAATATCAGAGGTAAATTTTCATACCATAATTTCATTTAAATTGTGGCATACCATTTGTGTAATAACCCGTTACGAAAAAAAAAAAATTTTAAATTTTTCGATTCGACGGTTTGACTTGGGAATAGTATAATTTTTTGATGATGATATTATTCGTAAAAATTTTTTAGTAAATTCGTTATAATTTAGTAGTGTTTTCCATGGAAGAATACTAGCTTTTGAATCGGGTTAAGGTGAGGATTTTAAAAGTCTGATAGCGGAGAAATTAACCGAACCGAGCGGGACTCGATTTTTATATAAATATCTTGAAACTTATCCTCGCGTCATAAAACCCAGTCATCATCTTCGTCTTATTCCATTTTGGCCGAGAATACTTATCCCCCACATGAGCATTTTTGCATTTCTCTCTTCAATTGTCATTCGAGCTTCGAAAATCGGTTGTAGAGATATTGTTACCAAAATCTCTTAGAGTTAAGGTAATAAATTTCAAGTCTTCGAGATATTTCTTGGATGTTGACATAGTTGACTTTTGGTTGACTTTCATAGTGTTAATTTTATGATAGAATTAGTTGACTTTTTAAAATTTATTTATGATGTATCTTTGTTGGTTATGGGTTAATGACGTATATAAGTGATGAATTACCATTGTTAGAAGTCGTTTAAGGATGTTATGGTTGGGTTGACTTTTAGGTTTTTAGTTGACTTTTTTGGGTGATATTTTCTAAAACTTTTAATTGTGTAGGAGGTTATATTGGTACCTTAGTATAGTTGTTATGATGTTAAATTGGTGATTTAAAAAAATTTATTAAGGGGTGTTATGTGTTGAAAAAGTGAAAATTCCAAGTTGAGTTATAATTGATATTTGAGGAGTATAGATTGTTAATTATGGACTGATGATTAGTTTAGAATAGCATAAATTCGATTTGAGTGAGAAAGTGATAAGATGGAATTTAGCGGGATCGATTGGGTTGTGTCGATGGAATTATAGTCGATAGTTTATCAGATCAGGTTGAAGCGTTTAGAGATAGTTCTCCCGAGTTGATTATGTATCTTCGAGCAGCCCGGTATATTAATGGAGTGTGATTATAATTTGAGGTGTTGTTTAGGCGTTGATCGTGGAAAAGAGCGATTACATGATTGTCTTCCTTGAAGGTTTACAACGGTACTTTGAGTGAGTACTTATCTCACGGGTGTTACTTTGCGTGCTTACCTTGATTTGTGATATACATGTTATTGTGGTGTGATTATGTGAGAATAATGTACGCATGTCGTTGGTGGTGCTTAAGTGACGCACATGTAGTGTTGTGCTGATGTGATTGTGTGTTTTTACGTGGCGAAGATTCTTTGGAGGTAAGTAACGGCTTGAACTCCCAACTTATATTCAGTGACCTTGTGTCGGCATTTGATATATTATGTGGCACTGTCGGCACTTTTGATATGTTTGTTGTAGCGACCCGCCCAATTGGGCCACAGTCGGAGCCCGAATCAACGCAATATGTCGAGAACCACGTGATTTAACAATAAAAAAATCATAACTACGTCATAAATAAAATAAATATAACTAGATCCGTCGGATTGAGCCCTTGATAGTATGACGAAAATCATAATATAAATACACATCAAACACTTTGTTATACAACTCGAGACAATAATAATTATTACATACAAGCTTCAAGAAGATAAAAGTATATTTGTTGAGGTCTGACCTGTCGCCATGTCTTGGCGGTGCAACGACTACTCGACGATGCATCTGGGTGGTACCAGAACAACCTAGGCATGGCATCGCCCATGGGAAAATGGGAAGTCAACTAAGGCGAGTGAAAATAAATATCACGAGGATTAACCGTCCGTGCAGAATAAGAATAATTTAGATTCGCCTTTTATTTAGAAAGTATATCTTACGAAGTATTATTTCATAGGTTCTTGCGCCGCCAAAATAAAACTTTCCTTATTGGCTTTCTAACTAACACCGATAACCCACACTAAATCAACAAGCTTTCCAGTACCTTAATTACAAGGGTATTTCTCACATACGTTATCTTCGAAGTATAGCTAATTCCCGATATAATATACCTCAAGCAGCACAATAACTTAAACATATATCTTAACTTTCGTAACTTCGTAAATAAACTCGATCACTTATCTTTTAGTTCACTTGAAAGTACTACTCGATTTACAATCATACTCCTCACTATGACAGCGATGTTCTGTAAGACCTTCAAAATATGTACATTTCCTTAATATATTTGGTAATATATCTTAGAAATCCAAATAACCTAAGTCTGATTTATCTTCCCAAATTTTCCATTTAATTATCTGAACTTATTTACCTCCATGGTATCGGTGGAGTGGTTAGATCGGTACTTATATTCTACTTTATTTGAATCCGTTTTCCGCGTATATATAAAATATAAATCAAGCGTCGTGACGAATTAGCATAAACTTCGGTTTATAATTGCATCTAATGTTCTCATTCGAAGGTATCTCATCCATTAAGCCACTTAGATATATAACGTATCTAACAAAAGGCGATATGCGGAAGTACAAGCTGAAAGTAAATACCGTATCGAATACAAATAATTGCCGGCAAAGGCGGCGCTTAAAAATGAAGTATAACCCGTCAAAACGCGTTGCGGCCATGATATGAATTGTGAACCAATTAAGCCGTGGTCGAAATATGAATAAAATACGTGTATCGTTATCGGATAAAGTCATACAACATAATTCCACATGAAGTCTCGGACATAACACATGAATAGCCATAATAGGGGTTCGATAGCCTTATGATAGCGAAATGACATCCGCAGGAGAATCACGCTCGACTATAAATCTAGTCATCACTTTCTATCTCGTATCCCAGTATACGACACAATGCGCGTATACTTTCAATCCGTCTACACAGGAATGGATCAATAAGCTAATAAACACCGTCTTATACCCGAAGTATAAAGGCCTTGTAGCAGCTATACCGTGAGTATAGGACCATATATCGACTTGATACGACAAAGAGTGATCAAAGACTCACACCATCTTATACCATGGTATAAGGCCAAACCCTTAGCGTTATGCAGTAGTATAGGGGCTGCCCGACCAATGCAATGGCGATCAAAAGAGAGTCGTACCGCTCTTTATGCGAAGTGTATAGAGGCCAAACAGCAGCGGCCCATACCCAGAGTAGTATAGAGCCCGATAGCGATCACGTATCACACTTGAGGAAGGAGAGTCACCTAATCCTGGTAATCCCAACTATGAGATTCGTATCCACAATACTCGAAGTCGCTTCAATCATACATAAACTCCGTGACTTCTCACCGATAACGACTACTTTGCTTAAATGACCAAAGCATACGACTAATCACGTCAATGGCGGTCGTCAAAAATCGATCGCTGACCGCCCGTGAGGCCGCATAAACTCTACAGAGTGCCGACAGAGCCACATAATACCACAAGTGCGACAAGGCCACGTAAATACCACCGGTGCCGGCAGGGCCACGTAAATACCTTGAGGGGTGCGTCGAGGCCACGCAAATACCCGCGAGTGCCGACCGAGGCCGCTGTGAGGGTGCGTCGAGGCCACATAAATACCGCAGAAGTCTTGAGCGAGGCCACATAAATACCCGCAGTGCTGAGTCAGGGAATACGTATCTGAAATATAAGTTGGGAGTTCGGGGCCGTGCAAACCCGACGCGATCTTCTTGCCCGAATAGAGTCGTATGATCATATTAGGCTCGCAATGGTGCAACCATTACGTGTATGCAATTCCGTGTCGTATCGCGAGGACATATACACCGTTCAGCAATTATATTACAAAGACATGCGCCGCTTTACACGTAATTATATTACAAGAGACGGGTACACCACAAAAAGAAGTGCATGGGTATCTGGCATTGAATAAGTACTACTTTCTATTGTACCATGAAAACCAGCGAGAAAGACAATGAGAGTAAGCATACTTTTTCACGATCAACGCCCTAACGAAATACCCGAAAGTATGATCAAAACATTCTTATACCGGCGTTCTAAAGGATACATAACTTGATTCTTGGGGGCTATTTACAATGGATCTAAGCAGCCGGATAAACTATGCAATTATAATCCCGTCGGTTGACGATGATCTAAATTCCATGTCTTATCGCTTCGCTACAAATCAACTTATAAGTCATTCTAATTAATCATCGAGTCCATAATTAACGATAAATAACCAGAAATATGATTATAAGCTGACTTGGAAATTTCACTTTTGACATAACACCACTATGCATTTTAAATCACCAATTTAACATCGTAACAACTATAATAAGGTCCGATATAACCCTCTTAAGTCTTGAAAAATATCGACCCAAAAAGTCAGCAGAAAACCTAAAGTCAACCCAGTAGTAACATCCTCAAACACGACCTCTAAATCACAATTCATCGCTTAGTCGCAGAACCCATAACCAACTAAGATTTATCATAAAATTCGATTATGTAAAGTCAACTAAAAAGTCGACTATCTGAAACCAGAAATATCTCGAAAGACTTACAACTCGAGAAGAGAATGATAGAACGATATTCACAAGCGATCTTGAGTTTGAGCGACAATTGAAGAGAGAAATGGAAGAAAAAATTCAAAGGGAGGGAGATGATACCGACCCACCAAGGGAAAGAGGAAGAAGATGATGTTGCTTTGTGATGATGTGGAGGATATGTATGAATAGATATTAAAAAAACTTCGAGGTCTGGATTAGGTTTAGGTTAATTCTCATTTTATCTTACTTAAATCTCCACGAACCCGATTTCAAAGATAAAAAAATTCTTCTATGGCAAAACTACTAAATTATAAATGAAATTAGAGCTAAAAACAGCACAAATAAATAATTATCATCGAAAAAAATTATACTACGGGTCGACCGCCGGCCAGAAATTTTTTTTTTTTTAAGTAACGGGTTGACCATTTGTGGCCTTAATAGAATTGTGATTGATTTACGATTCT